>CM017902.1:2663024-2815524 GCA_008369825.1 Triplophysa tibetana
TCTCTCCCTGCATGCTGATGTTTGCCTCGGGCTCTATGGATAAGACAGTGAATGTCTGGAGAATTGGAGATGGAATTGCTCAGTCATGTAAGCACACAAAACTCTTTTACTTCAATATACGTTTAAACATCCCT
The DNA here is from genome assembly GCA_008369825.1 of Triplophysa tibetana. Lineage (NCBI taxonomy): Eukaryota > Metazoa > Chordata > Actinopteri > Cypriniformes > Nemacheilidae > Triplophysa > Triplophysa tibetana. Next base: position 2,663,159 of record CM017902.1, read on the forward strand.
GTTGCTTCTCATTAATTCTGTATAGTAAACAAACTGAAGCATAAAGACACTACTGCGCTGTATTTGTCAACCACAGCACCATTTTTAAATCATTGTTCAAGGTTCAATTGAACCTCTATCAAATTAATTTGCATAAACATTATGAAAATATATATTAACTACCAAAATTATGTATATACAGTGTTCAGTTATACATTTAATTCAATAAAGACCAGTAATGGATCCATTACCAAATATTTATATTTTATATTGTACATTTATGTTGTAAATGTTATGTAAGAAAAGGTTAACAGGGAATGAAAGCAAATCACCATTAAGAGCCCAAATGATCATAAATGGATAAGTTTGCCATTTCGTTGTTGAGACACTTAAAATGAGAGTTTGATTTAATTTGTGTTAGCATGACATGTCGCACCCTGCAGGTCTGATTCACTGCCATGCTGACAGATGGCACAGAGTCGTGTCATTAAGATGGGCATCAGCTCAGAGACGGCAGCGTCCCAAACATGTAAAATTAGGTTTTCACGGTGACTTGGATCCAAACGATCCCTGGAAAATCAGAGCCCTCGACAGTGAGAAGAGTTCAGACAGAACCGCTGGTCTCCAGCCAATGAGAAATGCACATGCTGTAGCAAACCACCTGTCTGTCAAACAATAATGATATTTCACTGGACAGAATGTGTCAACCAACAATAAATAAATGTTTCGTTCATTTTCAGCTGAATGTTTGCAGATGACAGGAACAGGTAAGAACTGCTTCTTGGATCTCTCTCAGATAAAGTTACAGATAAGCCTCATTCTTAACAAACATTTAAACCTGTCACTTTGAAATAAAATGCATAAACGTAAATGAAACAGCATGTGAAAGATGTTTTTAAATAAATGTTGTCTTTTACAATGTACGTGATTTTGATTCAGAATTATATAGTCCTAGTTTTGAGAAATGTTCACCAGATATGTAAACATGATTAGAAGAAAACAAAGATGAATTAAAAGCGAAGGTTTCAAAACAATCAAAGCGTGTAATATACTATAAAGGATAATGTTTGGATGTAATGAGAGATGTTCTGCATTGAGGATGATAACAATGCTCTTCCTGTTTATGTGTGCCGACAGGAAGGAAGTCTCAGGGTTATTCGAGGATGCTGGTCAGCGATTGGTCGGAGGAAGATGTCTGCGATTGGCTTCGGGACGAAGGGCTAGAAATGTTGGTGGACACGTTTAGAGCTCAGAACATTGATGGGACCGAACTCATCAGCTTAAATAAAGAGACACTGGATGCTTACTTTAAGATTGGTGAGGACACACACACACACACTTCTATTTTAAATTTCATACTTTATGGCTGCTAGACAAACAAAAAGTAAATAATTATGATCAAACCTAAATATTAAACTTAAGCATGCAATTTGTGCCAAATGATTTGTTTTCGTGGACATGAACATGACTTGCAGTTGTGCCGCCCGTTGAAGTTGTTGCCTTCTTGCTTTTCTCAAATCCAGCGGTTTGTATATAATCCATAGATTTCAACCCAAGCCATATGTAGAGACCAAAATGTCAAAGAGACTCACCAAAAAGCAACCACATAGCAAGTCCCCTGGCAACCACCCACAACACCCTAGTGATGCACAAACTCAACTTCCCTTACCTTTGAAAAAGGCAAAAATCCAGTTGTTAAGATTCTTCACGTACAGTCTACCCACAATGCACCTTCTCATCAAAGTCCGCAGCGAGCACATGAGATCAAAGCGAGATGTTTCTTCACCTACAGAAAGATGCACACGCCTCTGAAAGGTTCACAGCAGGAACAAAGACTCTTCCGTCAAGCCATACAAAATGCCACTCAAAATCACTCGTCTCCATTTCTCATATGCTTTTTACATCACAAGACTTCACTTTACTGTGGTTTACAGTTTCTACTGTAAAATCAGATCATTGGAAGCTTGACTATTGTGTACAATATGAGCTTTCCAACATACGCTCATACGAACATTGAACTACCATTAGATATTCATGTACATCTCTCAGTCTAACGCTTTACAGTATTTTCATTAAACGGGTCGTATGGCGCGAATACGTGTTTTTCTGTGTCTTTGGTGTGTTATAAGTTGCCCATGCATGAATTAGACACAAAAAATTGCAAAAATTTAAAAGTCGGAACAAAAGATGCATTCGATCTAAAAGCAAATGCTCATCTAGACCTGCCTGAAACACCTCGTGTAAACACACCCCCACAAATCTACGTCAGTTCATGGTCTGATTTGACTAAGACCACCCAAATGTATATCCAAGTAAGGTGGGCGTACCTGTCAGTACAATTGTGTTGGAATCTAATTTTCCAAATATGGTAAGTGGCGTTACATTTCCATCACACGCTTGCATTATTCGACCAATCACTACGCACTGGTTAACTGGCCAATCATAGCACACCTCGCTTTTCAGAGCGATGAGCTTTGTAAGAAATCTGCACGTTTCAGAGAGGCGGAGAAAAGAGGAGATACAAACATAAATGGTATGTAGAAAATACAGCGGTTTTGAACCTACAATCGTGTACACACATTGCATTACATCTTAAACAAACAATAAAATATGTGTTAGCCTTTAAACAGTAAAAAGACTGCAGTAAGCGAAGACTAAACAAAGGCAAAATTTAATAAGATATCATTAAATAATTTAAAATAATTCTTACAAGAGGTGTCTTGTATGCATTGTTGTGCTGAACAAAAACTGTGTTAAAGAATGAGAGATATAAACACATACTGACTGTGTACAGTATTTAGATAGCAAAGGATAGAATAAAACAGACGGGCGTTGCGATACAACAACACAAATATATAGCATTCATTACAATAAACAAAGCTTCACTGATTATAATGAGAGCTGTTTAGTTTGTCACATTGTATGTGGTGGTGGGGTGCAGAGAAAACAGTAGAAACCGTAAAAGCATATGGATATCATGCATCTAGCAGCTGGTCGAAGACCACGCTACCTTGTAATATCTCTATAATAAGCCATATACTCTATATATTCATCTCTCTGTGCAATTCTGAACATGATTCCGTCTTCAGTACGTCTGATGCAGAGAGTCGACTGATTGATGATTGGATGAATTCTGTATGAGCAGTCTGTTTGATTTTGTGTTTTCTCCTGATGATTTGGTTTATGCAAACCTCATATTGTGTCCATCTGCCGACGAGCTCTTCTCTAATGAATTACATTTACAGCAGCTCAAGTCATCATGACTTGTTGCCGTGATCTATGATGCAGGTTACACTTGAGACTGCCTGTTTGTAGCTGATCATGACCTGTTGTGTGTACGTGTGTGCAGTGTTGGGTAAGTTACTCTGAAAAAGTAATGAATTACTAGTTACTTATTACATATTCAATCATGTAATTAGATGACAGTACAAATGACTCTCTCCAAATAGTACTCATTACTTTCTATATCCTATATCAACCTTGATTAGAATTGTTTCAAGAATAGACATGAAACGCTTATTTAAATCATTCAAATAAATAATAAATAACTACAGAAATTATTCTTATTGACAAAGTATACAAATGTGAAAAGGGTACGTTGAGCATACATTTTAAAGTTAGACTTATAATGTTGATGTCATTTCCACTATTGAATACATTACACAGTATTTAGTTCAATAACATCAGAAGTTATTGTAATTCAATTACAGAAAAATAACAGTAATCCCTTAGTTTACTTTTATTAGGGAAAGTAATTAAATTACAGTAACTAATTACTTGGTACCTAGTTACACCCAACACTGTGTGTGTGTGTGAGATTGAAATCTGTTCACATCTCTGTGTAATCCACAACCTGATGAACGGCAGCGCAAATGAAACCGTGTCTAACTGTACATGAAGAAAGAATTAATGATGAACGAATGTAGACCCTTGGATAAAAAAGCGTCTGCCAAATGAATAAATCTAGATGTCACTGTATCTGGTGCCATTCCCAAGCACCCACGGGATCGGCGTCTTCGTTTCAGAACTTTGGCTTGTCAAGTTATAATGACAGCATTTAGTTTCGCAGCTTCTCTACTCGACGGATGTGTGTATGTTGTGACCGAGGATTGTCTCTTTCCATCTCTTGTAGAATCTGTGGGTCTGCGTGGTAAAGTCATGAGGAAGATTGAGGAGTTGAGATCCTCACTGATGGACTGTGACGTTCCAGATGAGTTTCTCTGTCCAGTCACCAGAGAGCTCATGAAGGACCCCGTCATCGCTGCAGGTCCGTTCTGTTTAATTATATCATTTGTGAGAAAGTGACTATGTCTGCAGACTAAACGCAGGATTAAAGCGTCTGCCAAATGCCCACACAAAGTCTAGAAAATATCCGAAATTGCGTTCCAGTTGCTCACCTCCTGCATCTCTCAAACAGATGGATATTCCTATGAGAGAGAAGCCCTCGAGACCTGGATCAGAACTCCAAATCACACAAGCCCAATGACAAACTTGCCTTTACAAAGCAGTATACTGACACCTAACAGAAGCCTGAAGATGGCCATACAGCGCTGGAAGGCCAGCCAGTGACCAACTCATTGCGCGTTTTCCCCGATGGATGGAATCCTTTCTCATAAAGCAATGAAATAACATAAGCAAGTTGTTTACTTTTAAAAAGGGAAGTTTAACCAATCCAGACTCCACAAAACGTGTCACATTTCAGTTTGTATTTATTTGCGTATCGCTTTCACAATGCATACCGTTTTACTAAAAATGTTTATGTTTTAACAGAATCTGTCATTTGGATTTGGTCTGAGATGTATTATCTGAATGCTTGAGTTTTAAGAACATCTTAAAAGGATAGTCCACCCAACAACTCCAATTTACAGTTTATTTACTCACCCCAAGGCCATTCGAGATGTAAGTGACATTTTTTCTTGAGTAGAACCATAAAGAAGATTGTTTGGTAAATCCTCAGCCCTCTCTGCTTCATATAATGGGAGTCTATGGGGTCCACCTGTCTTAAGAGTTCCTGATGCCAGTAATTCCAAAAAAGCGGCTCCTGGCCACATGTTGACGTATTGTGAAGCAAATCGTTCGATATTTCCATAAAACTGAACGTAATTTTTAATAATATTATTTTAATAACATACTGTGCAGCCTCTGCACACGTCCCAATCCCAATCTACTTCTTGTAGTAATTGGTAGCGGATGGCATACCGGCGTCTGGTGCGATTAGCGCCACCTACAGAGTGCAGCCAATTTTAGTTTTTGGGCGAACTATCCCTTTAAATGAAGAATATATTTTCTTTGTTCTTATGAATGTGGTGTCGTTCCGTTGTTATTTTTGCAGCATGTCTTAAAGCCATAGGTTCACATCACCTTCAAATAAAAGACATTTGACAGTTCATATGATTGCATTCTATATTTACAGCTAATTTGGTGAAGTTTTGTTTGTATCTTGAATGTAAAATAACAAGTTCCTGTTTGATCAAGGCATGCGACTGTTCTGTTTAAATATACCTGTTTGTTCATTTTTTTATTCAATAATTTGATATTTACAGATTTTTTTTAGAATTGTATTAAATCTATATTAATTGATTCGAATCGAGAGCTTGCGAATGGAATCGGAGCATCAGAATCGACACCAGCCCTAATCTGAATAGCATGATGGATGGACGTCATAAAAGAACGTAGCTGAATAAACTACTTTCTAAGAATTCAAACTATAAATGAAAAGACTTCTGCAAACTATTCTGAGAAGAAGCATGGATTCATACACAAGTCATTTACATTATTTGGTAAATTAAGAGAAGCGACTTACAAATGGGGAAAACAATGGAAGCAATTGGAACGACATAAGGGCAACAATAAAAGCATAAATGCAATAGAACTGATCTCACAAAGCCTACCACTAGAGTACAACTTCACAAATTAAAAAATAATAATTCCAGTCCAATGTTTCAATGGATGATGGCAGAAATTTATTTTTGATACAGAACATAACAGATTGTACAGTTCACGTAACGCGGCGACAGTTGCAGAAAAAATATTTATATACACATTTAAAATATAACTGCTGTCCATCTCGATCCTGTTATCTCTGTTATGTTTTACTCTCAGATACTTTCATCTCTGTAGCGTGCGCTCGCACCCAGATGACCTCTGGAGTTTTGCATTGGCATGGTAAAACATCTCCTTTCCATACTTTTCTTTTTAAAGTAGCTGTGCAAAAATAACTATATAAAATATATTGCTTTAACAGTTGCCAAGACAAAGTCGCTGTAAATAAATTAATCTAGACGGAAACAACAAGCAGGTACAAAGAAAGAATAGACTTAAACACTCAAGAGCAGATTCAAATATCATATACAAACATACCAACAAGGTACATTTTTTAGTAACCTCAAACATCATGTCAACCAAAAACACGTGAAAGAAAAAACTCAAATCCACTTTTTCTACTACAAGTGTATAAACAGAAACAGGTCTTCACATAAAATGTGTGAAAAATACACACAGTATCAATATATGTACATTGTTAGAGGGTCTGATGTTTTTCATGAGAGGAATGCTGGGCATGATTTCATTCCTTTATCAGATGACAATCCTCTCTGCTCTGAAACAGTGAGTCAGGAGGTGTTCAAGACCCTTTATAAGGGTTAAACATACCAAAAACATACAGTAAAACAGCCAGGCTGGATATTTATATTTAAGAGATTGTTAATGTTGTCTGGGTTTTCTCAGGGTTAGTGACAGACGCTCTGGAGCTGTACCTGCTTGGCAGATTAATTCACAGATTAATATCTGCTTTAGTGATTAACAAAAGTCTGAACTTCAGAATATAAATGTGCTGCTTTCCAATATTTCAGAGTGAATTTAAAGTAAATGGTGTAAAATGAAACGGTCATAAGTTTGAGTTCGTTAGATATAAATATATATACTCACACTATTAACCATTCAAACATTTTAACATCTTCATGTTTCTCCTGATCTTACAAACCTTTTGTCTTAAACACTTGTAAACAAATACAAACTTTCTGCACATTTTTTAAAATAATAGAACAAATTTAGTAGTAAATTAAAACCAGCCAACTTCAATAGTCATCCCAGGAATCACATCTTAAAGCTGTTATAAGTTTTTTTGTAAAAGCCAACTAGTAGTCAAAACATGTACTATCCCTTTAAACGAAATAAATATGCTGGCGCAAGTATACTTAAGTCTACAAAAAAATCAAGCATTTAAGCATGAATACACTTCTATTCCGGACTCTAATTGGTTGCTTTTTCTTCCTTATTCAGTTAAATCCATTAAAAAAAACTTTACAATGTAAAATTATTTATAAAAAAATGATGTTAGAGTAATAAAGAAATGTTTCGACAATTTTGGTCAACAAAACTACAATCTCAAAAAGGATGTGTTTGTTAATTTGAATTACTATGTTAATTAATAATGTAATGAATAAATTGAATTATTACAGACACTTTGTGTAATTGTGTATTGTTTGTGTGTTAAATAAATAAAAGGGATGACATAAGGATGAGTTAAAAGTAACAGAAAATGTGTCGTTCTTAACTAGACACAGAAATGTGTTCGGTTAAAAGAACAGTTCGCCCAAAAATGAAATTTCTGTCATCATTTACTCACCCTTGAGTTTTTCTAAATCTGTATATTTTTGTGTTCGGATAAGCACAGAGAAAGATATTTGGAAGAATTCTTGTAAACAAACAGTTCTTGGCCACCACTGACTCCCATAGTAGGAAAATGTACTTTATACATTTCTTTGTTCTGTTGAACACAAAAGAACGAAAAGAAAAGCCCAAAAGTTCTGGGCCACTTTTGACTATCATTGTCATTTTTCATTCTATGGTAATGAATGGTGGCCAAGATCTTTTTGGTGTTTACGAGCATTCTTCCAAATACCTTCCTCTGTGTTCATCAGAACAAAGACATTTATACACATTTGGAACAGCTTGAGGGCGAGTAACTGATGACAGAGTTTTCACTCTTAGTTGAAGTGTTCCTTAGTTTTTTGAACACCTGCTTTTATAGAGTAAAGTCTCAACATCTCCTCATCACAAGATTTGTAAGTTCAAGAGAAACATTTCACTCACTTGACTTTAAACGTTTGATCAATAGTGTATGTATATATATACACTTCTTTATCCTCGCCTATTGAAAACCCATATGACTCCACCACTAAAGCAGTTGAACTGTAGCTGGTGGAGAACATCTCAAGTAACTCCATCTGCAGTGTATCTGTTGCACCTGAATGCCCCCTAAACATTAGACTCAATAAAAGATCTCTTTGGTTTCATTGAAGCTACATGAATGTTGGGGTTCTCTCGAGACAGGCCGGGCTGTTTGGGCATGCTGTCTGCGAAGGAATGAGCCACGGAAAGAGCTGGTTTGGGATCTTTGTGACAGCTGAACTTGTCAAACTCTTTCGAGTGCAGACTGCCGTTGTGCTGGCCGCCCAGAGCCGAACCCTGGGAGGGAGTTTTCAGCTGCTCGTAGAAAGCGGCGGGCGGTTTGGCAAAAGCGAGCTCACAGTTCACACCTGTGGAAGAGATGGTGTGCCCGACCAGTCCTTCTGAGGACTGACTCTGCCATCCGCGAGAGATCGGAGGATGACTCGTCTGCTGCTGTAGAAATCGAGCCTTTTTGTCCATGATCCCCATGAACGGCCTTGGTTTGTATTCCACGGAGCTTCCCTGGCTGATCTTGGGTTTGTCTGAGCCGGTTTTGGTTCGCACGTCCGGGCCTTGCGGCTTCCCGCCGTCGGATAAGCTGCTGCTGGAGGCCAGACTGCTGGTGGAGCTGGAGACCCGCATGCTGCTGGCGTGTGAACCCGTCCCGTAGTCCTTTCTCACGTCCTGGGCTTGAGCTCCAGGGGCCGTGGAGAGCTCCTGCGTCTTGGAGGAGTGAACCTGCACGAGGTGGTGGTCTTCGCTTTCACGCATCAACGGTCGTCCCGCCTCATCCGGCAGAGGGCTGATGTCAATACCCGGACCGGCTTTCAACACGCTAGAAATGTGACGGCTGGGGATGGGACTGGAGGGGGCGTATTGGGAGTGGGTCTTAGCGTTCATGGGTCGTGCAGACGCCACCTGTAAAGATCCATGGTGCTGGTTGGTTTTGACAATCTGGGCTTGTTTGCTGGGTTGGAGAAGCAGACTCTTCTGAGCCACGGACTCTCTGTGGGGATGTCTAAAGCTTTGTCTGTGAGGGGGTGAAACAGAACCGTTAGAATCAGGCAGAGTCCGATTGAGCGAGTAGATGTTTTGGGACCAGCCCTCAGTAGATTCGTCTTCGTCGTCAACGTCCCGCCCCAAACTGCGCTCCGTCGCTTCTCCGGCATCCTCTGGCTCGCCGTGGTCCTGATCCGAGTCGTGGACGGCGGCCGCCGGGTTCGTCAGCTGCTTCTGAGCTCGCTGCATTTGTTTACATTCTTCCTCCACGCGGGACAGCAGACGGCAGATCTCACGGTTATTGGGGCAGAGCTTGCTAGCTTCGTGCAGGTCTGCCAACGCTGCGGCGAACTGTCTGTTTACACACAAAAGAGACGGAAAACCTAAGTAGTGTCTTGAATATTTCATACAGCCATGTGTTTTGGGAATCTTCTCGACTCACCTGCTGCTTCTTTTGGCTCGGGCTCTAGCGTAGTACGCCTCGTACGATTTGGGTTTGAGCTCCAGAGCCTTCGTTGCGAACTCCTCGGCCATGCCAAAGTCCTACATCAGAGAGAGAGAGAGGCAGTGAACGTCAGGTGAGATAGAACGGGAGCAGAAAGGTTGAATTTAGATTCACACCGCAGGACAACCCAATGTGTGTAAATTGCTCTAAATAATAGACCATTTGAATAATGAACTCTGTTCCTAAAAACATTCTGCCGGTTTTCCTGGCGTCATCGATCAAGGACGCAGAAAGGAAATTGGCACTCTATTGTGTCACGAGACCTTCTCCAGCCGGGCTATTACTTCTCATAAGAGTGAATCAATTCAGCACCTTTGAGCAATTTGCCTTTTTGGTCTCGCTGTGTCTGACATTTTGAGGTGAAAAACACAAGAGCTGTACTGAAGGGTAAGAAAAGAACGACTCTATAAAATTCTTAACACAGAATAAACAGCAGTCCTACTGAAGCGAGCCCAGCAAAGGCCTACATAAATGTTCTGAGAGCAGGTGTAAGAAGAAGCGATCTCTGGAGACTCTTACGTTAGTTTTCCGGCGACAGCGAGACAGATTGAGATACAAAGACACCCGGAGCTCTTTAAAGGCCTTCAGTTCATCACCGAAACCCTCTCTGGGAAACTTCCTCAATGCGTACTGATACCTCTGGGCAGCCTCCTTCATCTTTCCCCTCTGAAAGAGACACAGAGTCAGAGAGAGAGGAATATAGGACGAGAATAAAATGGTTGGACAGAGGATGAAAAGACGTCCATCAATCATTCGTTACAGCTCCACGAATCACAATGACCCAAACCGAAGCTCTTAAATGTCACAGAAGCGATGCTCTGATAAATGTCACCTCGTACATCCTTATTTACATTCTGGTTTCTTGGATGAAGCTAACGGCTCTGATAAGATCTATGAAGACTATAACTGGGCATTTTATTTGAGGCAGTCAGATTTATGTCACATTTTGTTTTCACTGTAGAATATAAAGTCATTTTCTTTTGCCATAATTAGTCAAAACAATTTGGACAGAACATTAAAAATGTTAAGTACAAAATCTGAATAAAATGTAAACGGTAGAATGTAATGACGAGTTATGTTTTGTACGACTCGAGAAAATATTCACAATATTTCATGCATTTATTATATCTTCATAAAAATGATCTCACTCATTGATACCTAATATTCGAGATATCGTCCAGCTCTCTATGGCATTAATAAACACATCAGCTCTCTGGGACACACGGGATAAAAACGTCTTTTCAGTGAATCCACTTTCGAGGAACCAAAGACACTGAACTTTGACGTCTGTCCTTACTTTATACAGCAGATTGCCTTCCTCCATCAGCTTCTGCAGGAGAATAATGAGGATATCTGGTTTGGATGTTGCCATCGCCCAGGCTGCGTTACCTTGGATACCGAGAGAGAAAAGACAAAAGGAGCCAGTTACATCAAACTGCTCGAGAAGAACACAGCTTAGCAGAAGTACGTAACAGGCATGAAATAAAGTTACCTAAAAGAGAGTACCTGTTCGATCATAAGGTGAAGTTCTGTAGCCTTATGAGGGTTTTAAAGAAAGCGTTAGAAGAGAAAGAGTGAAGACAGCGAAGAAAAGGGAAAAATACACCAGTCACAGCAGAAGAACGCCACAAAGAATGCTGGAAGGGTTTCAGTCTTATTTATGCAATCACAAACAGACAATCCTGATTTACCATTCACGTTTGTTTATAAAATCCCTCTGATGATTTTATTATACTACATTGATTCAAGCAAATACAATCATTTAGTAGGAGATAAAACATAGAATATATACATTTCTTTTCATTGGTATAAATTATACAGAATTTCTAGTTATACACTACCGTTCAAACACGGAGGGTCTTTTGAGTGAAATGAGACAAAAATGTTTAATTATATTTCATTAAAGTACTTTTGATCTGGAGGACTGAGTGATTCAGAAAAAGCAGCTAATAAGAGCACAGGATAGATGTGAACTCCTTCAATAGGATTACAGTAAAAGCATCTTGGCGTGAGACCTCAAGAAGCTGCTTGATGAAATTTTAGTACAAGAAAACATGTCTGCTTATTCTAGACTACACTGTTCAACTCAACTTCGATTTATTTTGGATACTTATGTCACAAAGTAAATCCCGTAGTATCATTTGTGTTAATCTTCACTGTTATTCTAAAACTTTAAAAATATGACTCAATGAGGGGGTAATTGACCCTAAACTTTTGAATGGTAGTGTAGATACTGTATACAGTATATTTATTACTCCGTTAAAAAATGAATCGATAAATCTCGCAGTCAATCTATGTTTTGGTGCATGTGAGTGAGTGAGTGAGTGAGTGAAAGCGGTTCAATATCATGAAGGTTATCTCACCTAGTTTGGCTCCTTTCTTGAGTAACGTGAGCACCACTGATGTGTTCCGGCAGCCGATGGCTCGGTCCAGAGCTCTCATGCCACTGTAGTCTACATGTTCAATCACAGCCCCTTTCTCAACCAGATAATGTACCTGAACACACATCACAACATTTACAACACCACTGAGAACACCACAATCATCACTTCCATAGTTACAACTGTAGAATCTAGATTTTAAAACTCAAAGCATTGAATTTGACTTATCAGCACCGCTCACAGGATGCTGAATTTGAATGAACCCCGCCCACATTTTGTTGAATTCACATTGGACACGCCCCTTTAAACCATTATTTGAATCGACCACAACCCTCAGGATAGTAAAGTCTCCGTGAACCGGAAGTCGCCCTCGTTTTACTTCTGTATTTAGCCACATTCCCGAGTGAAATGGTATTTTGAATAAGAAAAATATTGTGAGTGGGTTTCGTTTTTTGTCTGCGATTTGATTGGATGTATAAAAACAGCGTTGCATTTCAAAATGGAACTGGTAGCAAACTCACAGTTGAAGGGGAGGAGTTAACGGATGAGCTACCCAAGCCGTCTAACATACGTCATTTAAGATGGATAGTCATTAAAGGACTGAAGTGCATTTTCAGATTTTAACTAAAGATTATGATGGCGCACGATTTTTAAAAGAGAACGACCCACATCGATGAACTTTTTACAATAAACGCTACAATATTACATGAAAAAAGAGGCATTTCATCTTTTATTTCACTAGGTCTTTAAATCTGAGTTAAATGATATTTCATTTCAGTTGCACGAAGACTGAATTCAAACAAACGTATCACAGCAACACGGAGTGATTTCAGTTTTAGAAAACTCTCATTTAACATCACTTAACACAGCCCTTAAAACAGATTTTCATTCTGCTGCATAACACCACAACTATCCTCCACATATTTTCAGATGACCTGAATCTAAAGAAGCATTCCCGTGACGTCACATGCAAGAGTTTATTGAAATAAAAACAGCAGTGTTATTGCTACCTCTGCTCACTTACAATGTCTGCGTCTCCATAAAACGCTGCCAGGTCCAGCGGAGTGCGACCGTTTCTGTCCGAGTGGTCAATAACCGCACCCTTCTCCACCAAAAACTGAACAACATTCTTGTGTCCTTTTAAACACGCCCAGCTGAGAGGAGTTAACCCCTCCTTATCCACCGATGTTAAAGAGGCACCTGGGGACGATAAATACAGTGCTTATGTAGTTAAACATACAATTTTGTTGTGACATTCAATTGTGTTACCAAGGAAGTGAAAGAGGGATGAGACCGGAAACGGCCCAAGCTGGACTCGTGAGGCATGTGAGAACATCGCTCACCTTTAGACAACAAGAATTCTGCTGTGCTGAGATGCCCCTCGCACGCCGCCACCATCAGCAACGTGCGTCCCTGTTTATCGCTGACGTTTACATCTGCGCCGTGCTGCAGTAACAGATCTGCAATCTGACAGTCACAGAGTTGCTTTATTGAACAATCCCGAGACATCGCAGCCGGTTGTTTGGAGTCTTTCAGGTGTCTGAGCATCGCTTACCTGCCAATGTCCCTGACGGACTGCACAGAAGAGCGCACACGCCCCTCTCCTGTTCACCTGCTGGACCTGTGGCCCTCTCTCCAGCAGAAAACTACACACCTCCAGCTTTCCTCGTCCCGCCGCCGCTGTCAGAGCTGAGTCAAGACAAACACACACATGTAAGAGATAGCGGAGACCAAGTTGATACTTGATACAACACAACTGACAAATCTCCGGAGCGTCTTCTGGGCAGTCACAAAACACGAAGCGTCAGAAGTCGGCACATTCAGAGACGCAATGTTGGGTCAGATAGGGTCGTGTAGGACATCAGGATGACTAATGCAGCACTTTGCGGTTTCACCAGAGCAAGATTAAAGGATCAGACCTCTACACATCCCCCGGAGTGAGTGACAGCATCTGAAGAAGACGTCTGTGTCATTAAGAGAATGTCTTCAAGAATCAAACATTCGGAGGACAAGAGCACTCGAGTCTTGTACTCCTCTTCTTTTCTCATATCGGCAGTATGCAAGTATTTTTTCTTTTTAATGATAGCAGAAATGATTGATCGCCAAATGTTTTTAGTGCCCTTTAGCATTCAGCACAACAGCGATTATATTGTGATATACAGCAGAGCTGATGAGTTATTTACGCTACATAACATTTATTCTACATCTCTTAAGGAAAGGTTGGGAACATAAAATGTTTGTTATGATTATTTATTATCAGAGCTGACCTAAATCCAAAACATTGGACAGTTTCAAAATCATTCTGAAGTTGGCATTTCGGGACAAAATATCTCACAACTCACATTTGTGACCCTGGACCACGAAACCAGTTTTAAGCCGCATTGGTGTGTTTGTAGCCAACAATTCATTGCAAGGGACAAAATGATCGAAATCATTAGGATATTAAGTAAAGATCAGGTTCTGTGAAGATATTTTGTACATTTCCTACCGTAAATATATACAAAGAAGACAAAAGCACACACATCCAGGGTGCTCGACCAAAAAAACGAAGGAAGAATTGTATGTAAAGTCGGCACACCAAAGCTCCAAAAACATAAAAAGGAAGTAATTAAAAGACTTCGAGCGTGACTAGACAAAATATTTGATATTTTCGGAGCCGTGGTGTTCTGAGTGTATATTCAATTCTTTGTACTGTAAATATTTAAAAAATATTTTTGTGAGTGGATGCGTGAACAAAAATGGCAAGAAACATGCCAAACCAGGGTCCAGTGTCACATTTGTGAATTAAACTGTTAATAGTATTTGTAGTGAATTGGTAGAGAGCTGTACACAAATACTGTCCATGTTTACTGGCTATGATATTCGGCTTTAACCTCATTCGCTCTTATCTCACACATCCGTTCTTTGGCAGCTACACAAACAAACACGACGAAAGAACCCAGGACTGATTCCTTTCATGGCAATATGAAAACACCAAAACAGAGCGACTGACCGGCCTCGGTGAACTTTCATCCTAAATCTAATGAAAACATCCTCAGGTCACAGATGACCCCCAAAATAAAATATAAAATCAATTGTGTCTGCACTGTAGATTCAGAGGGACACAATGTCATCCTCACATCTTTTTCCTTTCCAAAAAGCGTTTTATTTGGCTTTGGGTATATAAACATCGATTCAAATAATTCAAATGTATTCCTGTGGTGCTTTCCACAATTTTACATCGTAGCTTTATAGACAAACAATTAGGAAAAAGTAGAAGTATTTAAATTGAAAAAAGAAAATGACAACATTAATAAGGTTGTTTCTGTTAGCAATTATAGCATTAGCTGATATGAACTAGCAATGAACATCATAGTGTTTCAACATTTATTAAACTTTGTTAATGTTATTTAATTTTGAGCTAGCTACTAAGGTTCAATGTGTAAGTTTTTGAAGGATCTATGGGTTAGGTGCACAAGATGGCGATGGTGAGCTTTGCGACGACAGAGTCCGCAGACAAATTTCCTGTCCTATAACACTATCGAGTTGTTTTGGCTTAACGAAGTGCTCAGCAATGTAAAGATGATCTGTCGTATCGCTTATGACTTTCTTCTTTTTTATCTAAAAAACACCCATATTTGCCGGCCAAAAATCCTTCTTTTCCCATACGGAGGTATACGACCGGAAATTAAACCGCTGACTCTGGCGTCCCAAAAGCTTACTGGCACCATCTTGATAGAGTGAAATGATACAGAAATGCAATATAATACACATAACTATGTCTTCAGATGTGTATAAAGACCTTTCATAATGAAGCTTTATGTTTTTATTACCTTAGAATGAGCAATTTCTTTCTACATTGCATGGAATTCACCATGTTGTTTCCACAGTAGCCCTTAACTGACAAACTGCTCTAAAGAACATGTTTCGTAAATATGTTATCTAATTCGTCAAAGAAGCGAAAATGCGACATCTATGTCCTGTGAGAGCCGCCGTAGTGTTTCTAAAGGGAGGGGGGAGTGAGCCATTGATTGCAATTCACAAGCTCACCAATAGATGCCGCTAAAATCTGAACGTTGCACCTTTAACTAACGTTAACAAATACAAGCTTATTGTTTAATATTACTGTGTCTTAATATATAAAGAAAATGTGAAAATGACAACCTTTTAAAACTAATTTGATTTTTAACCAGTTCACGAAATAGCTGTAAATTCATTTGAAGGCTTATACCAAAATACCCTAGTAAGACATTATTCACTTCTGATACCAGGAGACATGAAGCTGGGCATATGATACCATACAAAAAACAGACATGTCATTCTATCTAACTTGAAACAGACTCTAAAACCGACCCTGGTCATCAGCTGATATTCATAAGGGTGTGCAGTGGGTTATTGTATGAGATGAAAATTCATTTGTGCTGTAATGATAACAGATCGAGCTGTCTGTCTGACTGAATCCAGCACATCAATCATACAGCGAGAGTTCAGAAAAACAAACCAACAGAGATGTCTGTCAACTTCGGAATGTAAAACTAGACCACTTAAAATTACTGAAACCAAATGGATTTACCAAGGATGTCCCATCTGAGACTGCAGAACAGACGCAGCGTATAAATCACTTTACACACAATTTCCAAAGAAGATAAATGCTGTAACCCTGATATAAGATTTTGGTCATACCACCCACTCCTAAAATCAAAAACTACACACATGCATCAGCAGACAGTGAGCCCAAAGTTATGTTCATATAACATTCTATAAAAATAAACGATAAGAACAATGACTTTAAAACAAGCATATATTTTACGTCACAACAGCGTTCTGGGGCTTTCAGTGTTTCACAATGTAGAAATGCAATTATGTGCTCAGTAAACAATAACTAGAAAACAAAAGCCAAACAAACAGCCAGTGTTTACTCAGGGAAATACAGATTTGAAGAGAAGAACACATGTAATCCCCAAAGTCTTCTCTAATGCGTCTGCTGAATCCAGTAAGGTCAGAGCGCTTCAGGAAGAGTACACATGAGAAAGATATTTCTGGAGGTCTTGGCAGGGGTGTGTAGAGCGGGTTAAAGGACATCTGATAATAGGCCTGCCTTACATCTGAATTCGATTTGTTAGAAGGACGGCACGGGTCTAGCCCACAGAGAGAAAGAGGTTTGTTTATGGTCTATGGTGAGAAAGCACAGAAAACAGTTCTGTTTGAAAAACTGTGAAATAAATACTACTTATAATTAAATTAAACTATATCGGAGTCTAACTCTGACGAATCATTTCATATGTATGAATAGATTTGAACTATACCTTTTGACAAATGAATTTCCATAAGTGTTTCTGTTGTGCAGACAGATTTTTTTACTTTTAATAAAGATTGTACTCATAAAGCAAGGTCTGGAAATGCCGAGTAAAGCTTTTTAAAATATTTTTGGGTCTGTCGAAATCAGTGGCGGCTGCTGGTCTTTCAAAGAGGGGAAGCTCATTTCACAATGAATGAATGAACAAACTATCTAAAAATAAAATATAAACACGACGGAGGAAATGTGGGTATACATTAAACTAAAACAAGGAATGTGGTGTATAATTGTGTGAAATGTATGATGAAAATTGGCAAGCAAATACCAAGAAATAGGTTGCAGCATTTTGTCTTTCAACTACACTTGAAAAATCCGCAATGGGACTGAGATTGAGTAGCTTTAGCGTCAGCGACTTTTTATAGAACAAAATCGCTGTCAATCAAAAGGAGATGCAGTCTTTCGACAGACCCTCCAATCATCACGCAGACGCTCGGAGTCCGGGCCAGCCCACTCCTCCATTCATCCTAGAGACGCTGAGCGTCCGTGGGCGGGACATAATCGCAGCATTATCCAATGACCGTCTTGTTTCTAAGCACTGAAAAAAACTGTTGAAAGCAGACCCATTGAAGTCAATGGACGCTGGGCTTCAACAGAGTAATGCACTGTACGCTACGGGATAGAATGAGAAGGAAATCGAGTCAGCCGACCTAAGTAGCTGATTCTGAACGAAATTGTTTTCGTTCGAGATGAACGTGTTTAACGCATTTTTAGTCAATAAAATGTTCACATAATAGTACATGTATTTGACCATTCATTTTTTGACAATTATAGGGGAAGCTGAGCTCCCTTGCAGTCTTAAAGAAATCGCGACTGGTCGAAATGTCCTGGAATATAATGTGCTGTACTTCATCTAAAATTATTGTAAACACATTATGATGATTATAATATTATAGAATTAATAATTGCTGTACTGTAGCTTTTATGAACTCATAACAACGTGAAATACAACATTTGAACATGATAACAAAATTATAAAATGATAACTGACTAATGAACAGGGAAACAGGGAATGGTTTTGAATGAAAAAGTATGTGAACCCTTTGGGCTTACTTGGATTTCTTCATAAATTGGTCATAAAATGTGTTCTGATCTTCATCGAAGTCACAACAATAGAGAAACACAGTCTGCTTAAACTAATACCGCACAAACATTAGATGTTCTCATGTTTTTATTGAACACAACATGTAAACATTCATAGTGCAGGGTGGAAAAAGTATGTGAAACCCTAGGCTAATGACTTCTCATAGAGCTAATTGGAGCCAGGAGTCAGCCAACCTGGGGTCCAATCAATGTGATGAGATTGGATGTGTTGATTAAAGCTGGCCTGTCCAATAAAAAACACACACCAGTTTGGAGTTTGCTGTTCTGAAGAAGCGTTGTCTGATGCGAACCATGCCTCGCACAAAAGAGCTCTCAGAAGACCTACGATCAAGAATTGTTGACTTACATAAAGCTGGAAAGGGCTACAAAAGTATATCTAAAAGCCTTGATGTCCATGTGTCCACGGTAAGACAGATTGTCTACAAATGGAGAAAGTTCAGCACTGTTGCTACACTCCCTAGGCGTGGTCGTCCTGTAAAGATGACTGCAAGAGCACAGCGCAGAATGCTCAATGAGGTGAAGAAGAATCCTAGAGTGTCAGCTAAACACTTACAGAAATCTCTGGCACATGCTAACATTTTTGTTGACAAATCTACAATAAGGAAAACATTAAACAAGAATGGACTTCATGGGAGGACACCACGGAGGAAGCCGCTGCTGTCCAAAAAAAACATTGCAGCACGTTTGAAGTTTGCAAAAGAGCACCTGGATGTTCCACAGCACTACTGGCAAACATTCTGTGGACAGATGAAACCAAAATTGAGTTGTTTGGAAAGAACACATAACGCTATGTGTGGAGAACAAAAGGGCACAGCACACCAACATCAAAACCTCATCCCAACTGTGAAATATGGTGGAGGGGCATCATGGTTTGGGGCTGCTTTGCTGCCTCAGGCCCTGGACGGATTACTGTCATCGATGGAAAAATGAATTCCAACGTTTATCAAGACATTTTGCAGGAAAACTTAAGACCATCTGTCCGCCAACTGAAGCTTAACAGAGGATGGACGATGCAACAGGACAACGACCCAAAGCATAGAAGTAAATCAACAACAGAATGGCTTCAACAGAAGATAATACGCCTTCTGGAGTGGCCCAGTCAGAGTCCTGACCTCAACCCGATTGAGATGATGTGGCATTACCTCAAGAGAGCGATTCACACCAGACATCCCAAGAATGTTGCTGAACTGAAACACTTTTGTAAAGACGAATGGTCCAAAATTTCTTCTGACCGTTGTGCAGGTCTGATCTGCAACTATAGGAAACGTTTGGTTGAGGTTATTGCTGCCAAAGGAGAGTCAACCAGTTATTAAACCCAAAGGTTCACATACTTTTTCCACCCTGCACTATGAATGTTTACATGTTGTGTTCAATAAAAACATGAGAACATATAATGTTTGTGCGGTATTAGTTTAAGCAGACTGTGTTTCTCTATTGTTGTGACTTAGATGAAGATCAGAACACATTTTATGACCAATTTATGAAGAAATCCAAGTAAGCCCAAAGGGTTCACGTACTTTTTCTTTCAACTGTATGTTAGAAACAATTTTGCTAAAATACATAAAATCCTGAAGTTAACAAAAACATAGTGAAGTGTTGAATAAAAAAAGCTATTTAATGCGTTCAGTACATCCAGACGGGAAGTTCAAAATGACCACAAAACCTCTAAAAGGTGTTATAAATAATGTAAAAGGTTTCATCCGTGTTGTGATGTGTTCAGAAAATATTATGCACAGACAATTTCATTTGTAGTTGTGACAAACAGACCGAAAGAATAACATGTTTTATGAGACAGTGTCTGGCAACTATTGCAGTTTTCTGAGGTGAACTGATGCCTGGGGAAATCTTTAAAAGAAAATTTGCTTGTTTTCTGCAAACGTCCCTGCAGAGTTAAAAAAAACATGTCATTTCACAAAGAATCAAAAGTTTCTTGATCATTTTAGATCATCAGATTATACAAACATAACGTATCTTACAAAACGCAAAACTTCTCTCAAGTCCAGAAAGAGCTTCTATTGAAGCCAAGATGAAAAAACGGATCTCAAAATGTAAAATAATTACAAACGTGTCTGGCTGTTTGTACAGTATAACCTGTTGCTCTCTGTATTTAGAAAATGAGATGTATAATGAACACACTTTTTCTTTACGTACGGATCCTTTGAAAGGCTATAGAGACACTGATAATCCAGTCTTTGAGGGCAAAATGTCCATCAACATCTTTATTGAAGCCTGCAGCTTCAGGTTCAGCATTAAAACTCTGTATTTCTACAGTATGATAAACTCACATTTGTCTAAATATAAATAAAAAAGATGACCTCTATGACTCCTGCTGGACCTGTTAACAAACCTAACGCAATGTCAATCTTCTTTACATATGAAGATCATTTCTATAGGAGTCTTAGGGGTACAAAACTGCAAATCTCGTTACAAAACAACTGGACAGCCTGAAAAAACAAGATCATCAAACTGAAACTGTGTGACTCCTCTGTGAACATCTTATTAGCTGAAGGTCCTGTATTTATCTCTGCTAGAACACGGCTCTCCTGCTGTTGAATTCACAGCATCTTTATACACAAACACACGTACATCAAGCTCTTTATTATCTTATGATCCCCATTAAAGGTTCAATATGTGACTCATGTCCACACAAGCCCATCTGATTGGCCTTCCGTCCCACGTTTGCTTTACACCTGACACCTCACATGCTTCCACAATAGCACATCTTCTCTTTCTTTACATCGGCGTGACACAAAGAGCTGCTGAAGGCCGGACGAAAGTGCAATTAAATGAGACTCAAAACTTGGGACCAAACACATCAGCCAGGGTTGGTGACTTGGACAGGTTGTTGAAAAAGTTATTGGTCTGAACAGCTGCAAGCAGCAACAAGTGCAATTCAGAGTCTTAACGCAGCAGAGAGATAAAAACACGTACCTGTTTCACCCCAAAGCGTGTCATGAGCATCAATCTGCACAGTCAGTTCATTATTCAACATCAGCAGGCCCTCCAGGACCTGCCAAAACACCAGCTCACATGAATGAAATGCAATAATGCAATACATTAAGAGTCAAAATAGAATCAGATTGGCACACACATGAAAGAAAGCACAACAAGAGTTGTGACGTCCCAACAAATACCAAAACAGACCTTAGTGAGTAAATCAAACATCTGTGGTTTAAATCACTATACGTAAGATGTAACTAAAGACATCATAACTTTGTCATTTATGTACTGTCTAAAAAACATAACACAATTAAATAAAAACATTTCGATAAAGTTTTTTTGCTTCGTTTTTCCATAATTTTCATGTAGAATATTTTTCGTACTATATCACCAAAATCAAAATATGATGATCACAATGACCTGTTATGTTTGTCACCAGCCGGTTTTCTATTACCGTGGTTTTATGGGCTTTTTGATTGGCATCAGAAACCAGTGATGGTAATAACAAATTTCAAAATAAATCCCTTAATTTGCAAAAAGAAATTTACACTCGCCTGAGGTAGTTTTTCTTTTTATTGAAAAATAGTAAATGCGAATAATGGGAGTGGAAACGCATACTGAATAAATTTGGATGTAACGTACGTTAAACCCAATAAACTAAGCGGCTGTTATTTACTGATGGTTACTAGGTAACCAAAACCCCAGTGACCCGATTGAGGAAATTGATCGAAACGCATTTTGCATTAGTTTCTCCTTCTGTTATTGCGAAAATTTGGGAACCAGGCTAAAAACATGCACAAAAAATAACAAAATGTTCCCAATGTTACAGGGACAAAACTGATATTCGTAATAAAACCAAGTTTAATGACCATTAAGGGATATTTCTCAACTGATTTGATGGACAAGCACAAAACTCATTACGGACCCTGACCTCCACCTCAAACTCTGTCTCATGAGCTGGACGTGTGTGTTAATCTTTAGACGAGAGATGCTGATACAGCGCTGTTACATGAGCAGGTTAAAACGAATACACCAGAGGTTTCCTCTGCTTGTTTAAAGACTGAAACTGTGGAAGAGCTTGGCTTGTGAGGCTGGCCTGTTGCCATGGCTATTCTCCCATGGCAACCGTATCCTTAAAGCACCTATAAGATAGAGGGCTTCATTATGCTTCCGCACAGCCCGGGTTTTGTGTGCACTGCGTACATCCTTATAAATTCCCCTTTGGTTAAATTATTCCTGCATGTGTGGCTGCGCGTGCTTTAGCTTACACGGATGCCACGTCTTTAGATCAATGAACTTCCCTTGACTTTTCTGTGACCTTTCCAGTCGTTTTTGACTACTGAATAAAGATGTTTTTAGAAAATCATTAACAGAAATCTCTGCAGAGATCTTCATTTGTATGTCAAGTGCTGATGGGCTGAACAAATATATTCGAACGATTGTATTTATTAGCATTTGAATGTCTTCAATGAGACTCTCACCAGACAGCCTGATGTTATCATGCTGGCTTACGGCAAGATTTACTCAACAACAGCACGCCACTCGCAAAAAAAACACTCTAGACGTATTGAACTGACTGTGTCTAGAGATCCTGCAAAACCAGATTTTTTTTGTTTCCAAACGTCCATTATCAATCTATTTGAGATTTTACTATACATATTTTTCATGTCAATTTAAATCTACAGGTTTTAAATGAATATGGGAACAATAAATTGGACTGGTTTCCATCTTTCACGTGTTGTCACGTGTGTGAACTTACATGCGTGTGTCCCATACTGCAGGCCGCTATGAGTCCCTGCTGCAGGGCTTTGTTCTTCAGGCTGAGGTCCACCTGTTGACCCTCGCTGCTCCAGGTGAGTTCCAACAGACACTCGATGACCTCAGGATGACCCCGGAGAGCCGCATGAACTAATGCACATTGGCCGCTTTTGTCCACGAGATCCACCTGAGCACAAACAACAGAATTAATGCTGACGTTTGTGATCATGCAAGCAAATAAATGCAACGTTTTTTCATTTACAACTTTTCTTTCACCCCCATTACTAATTGATAAAATCAAGTGCATCCCGAAAAATCCCTAAAACTAGGACTCAAATAATGAGTCCATTCCAAATTTCATTTAAACTGCATTTCTAGATGTATTGTGGCCATTCCAGGCCAGTGTCTGTTGAATTAAAGAAAATCTAACCCCAGGGGAGACAAAGTCAAGTGAGAGACTGACAACATGCATGAAAACTGTGATTAAAACCCAGGTTAACACGATTATGTTGAACTGTTTCTAAAAACATGTAAAAAAATGTACTGTTGTATTGCTTGACAATGAATATAAACTTGTTTTCTTTCCAGTATTTGAGTATCTTTTCTGTTATTTTGACTTGTTTCTCAAGTTACCTTATTTTGCGAATAAATGCAAATACTTTAATTAGAAATTTGGGAGAAATATTTTAAGAAGTTTACAAAATAAAACAAAAATGATCATTTCACCTAAACGCATACTCATAAACAGTACATTAAAAACTTAAAACATTGAAATGGTCTCATCATTTTTTCTGCGGCTGTAGGGTTAGGGTTAGGCAGCAAACTGTATTAATACAGCAGCAAACTGTATTCCTCTCACCTTGGCTCCTTTCTTACAGAGAAGATGAACAACTCCCAGATGACCAGCGGATGCTGCGTAACAGAGAGAACTCATCCCGTTCTCTGAGACCAAGTCTCCATTCGCTCCGAACTCCAGCAGCAGAGAAACCATCTCCTGATGGCCCAGATGAGACTGAACGCACAGCACCGGGGCGTTGTTCAACACTTCTGTGCGATAGTTGACATTCACTCCACCCAACATCAGCAGACGGCTCACCTGGAGACAGAAACGATACTGGGAGTCAGGACTGGAGTGGGAAGAAAAATCGGCCCTCCACCATTTATTTAGACGGGGGGATGCGCATGGTTGGGTCCGTCGGTCTGGGGGGGCTGCATGGTTAAATCTGTCCAGGGGGGTTGTGGTGTCATTCATGCGTGTCTTTTGCATTTGCGTTGCGTTATTCGCATTTATAATAATATAATATAAACGTCCGTTCCGGTCCCAACTGATAGCGGCCCGCCGGGAAAACGCCCAATAGCCAGTCTGCCCCTGCTGGGAACTAAGACTTTTGTAATAGCAATAGAGATGGTACAGTCACGAACAGCACAAACCATCGAACTTTCCAACCAAATCACTGAAATTCTGGTGATCAGTCCACGGTTCTGTTGACGTCCCTCCAGATCTCATTTTCCCTCTTTCTTTCTTAAACAATGCCTCACCCTGCGTTAAAAGTTCACCATAAACAAACCGCTGATTGGCAAAGCGCGGCATCTCGACTCACGAGCTCATTAAGTACTCCAGCGCGCAGAGACGCATTGTGTCCTGCTCATTAATCTGCCTGCGTTCTGCTTCTCATAACACACGCTTAATCAGCAGAGTCTGCGCAGCCCCGCTGAAGCCCGGGGCAGATGCAAATGAAATTGGTTTTATTTACCCAAAGAATGTTTAGACAGAACCTTGAAGGAATGAGAAAGAAATGAAGAAGATTCAAGAGATGATTTTAAGTCTTGCCTCGGTGGAATTCGAATACACAAGCTTCAGGGTACCAGACAGGAACTTAACCTAGCTAAAATAATAGCTCATATTTACGGATTATATTTAGATAATAGCTTTGCTTTAATCCATCATTTGTGTTCTCAAACGCTCTTAAATCTCAATACAGCAGTCTGTCCACAAAAACACACATACAATCTAACAGAAAAGTATGTTTTAATGACCTTTACTTTATTATATTGGCTCTAAATCCAGGCTTTGGCATTTACTTTAAATGCTAAATTAATTTTCTATATAAATCTCAAATGAAACATGGTAATGGGCTTGAGTGACTTCCACATTAATCTGACAATAAATAGCAGCAAATAATCTGTGTTTCATCATTATAGATGTTCAAGATGCCCTGCAGAGCTTTAATTTCTTCAGTGTATTGATGAAAAGTTGCCAAATAATTCACACCCTAGGGAAAACTAAGCTTGCCGTTGCTGGTCAACCTCAGCAGGCATTTATAATGTAGCAGAAGTGATATTCTCATTCTGGAAAGCATTTTATCAAAGAAACTATATGAATATGGCCCTGAATGCAAAATAAATTGGTATTTTGGGTCAGTTTTGCTAAAAATGATTTGCATCCTGTTTTCGGAGCAGATTACCATCATAAATGAATCATTCATTGAATGAAGTTCATCTTAACCGTAAATGAACTGGGTGGAAAATGAGTCTCTTTAGAAAACGTTTGTATGAAATGTCATGTCATATGAGAAGTGGCTAGAGCAGGAGGTCAAAGGTCAGTAGAAAACACTGCGCTCTAATTGGCTCTCTAGGAGTCATCTTTCTGGAAGCAGTACGGTATAAAAAACAAAAAAATATAGTCTTTACACATTAAAAAAAGATTACAGCACTTTTTTAGATAAGTAAGGAACTACTCATGGTCTAGACTCTTTAAAATGGATGGCTGTGGTTTGTTCCAGTAGAAAAAATCCTTTTCACGGCAGAGAAGAAATATATTTTTAAGGATAATATTTTAAACCTTTCAGGGCCGACCTACAATAAACTGCGAGATTAAGTCATGATATATGCCTCTGTACAAGCCAAACACCAGCGTGAATTCATTTACAAAAAAAATTTAGAATAAAAAATGTTCAATAGCTCAACCACTAGCTCAATGGGGAGAATAACGATCCTGACTGCATCAATTGCAATGCTTCATAGGATGTGAAGTTCATTACCTAATAATTCAAGCACACAGTCGGCACACGCCTGGCCCTGAGTTCACTTTCGGTCTGTGTTTGGTTATAATAAGGGCTGTCAAACGTTTAACCGCGATCAATCGCATCCAGAATAAACGTTTTTGTATACATAATATATTTCTGTGTTCAGTGTATATTCATCTTGTATTTATTAACACAAAAACAAACATGTATATATATATTTAGGAAATATTTAGATGCATTTTTGAATATGCACACTGCACAGACAAATATTATTTAAACACAATATTTTATTCTGGATGCGATTAATCGTGATTAATATGTCATATGTATATAAATTTTATTAAATTGAATTAAAACTACTCAACTGTTATGGATTCTTTGTGGAGGTATACCAGAAATCAAAGGGACGATTCACCCAAAAATGCAAATTCTGTCATCATTTACTCACACTCGAGTCACGTCTTTATACGTCATATATATGGATTAGATTATATGCTTATAACCAGGCAGATCATGCCCCCCATTGACTCCCATAGTAGGAAAAAATACAATGGAGGTCAAAAGTGGCCCAAAACTGTTTGCTGTCCGACTTTCTTCAAAATGTCTTCTTCGTAGTTCAACAGAACAAAAAAATGATCAAGTATTTTTTCCTACTATGGGAGTCAATTGGGGGCAACATCTGTTTGGTTATAAGCATTCTTCCAAATATCTTTGTCTGTGTTCATCAGAACAAAGAAATTTATACAGATTTGGAACAAATCTTAGTGAGTTAATGATGACAGAATTTCATTTTTGGGCGAAGTACCCCTTTAAGTTTGGGCCACAAAACTTTATGTAGTTTCTACTGAAACCATCTATAAAGGTATTGTTTTTGATTCTCAAATGTTTTGCTCAAATTATATGTCATGATTCATCTTAAATCTTGTGAGTTAAGACAAATCGTTTGCTTATATTCACTGGATTCATTCGTGCTGACCTTGACGTTGGGTGTGTAGAGGTTCCTAAGAGAGGCCAAAGCAGCAGACAGTCCATCAGTGCTAAAGCTGATCCATAACGCCTGGAGAATACTGGAGGACACACCGGTCTTCTTACTCAAACCCTTTAAACGATAACACATACATGCAGACTTTTAAGCAAATAAATGAATTCACAATAAAGATGTGCATGCTCAGAATTGTGTGTGGGTACCTTAAAAATGTGTGCCTTTAAAATGTGATGGCCCAGCTCCACAGTCTGCTGCCTGTTCAACTTTCCTTCCTGCCTGGACAACATGAACGCCATCAGGGCATGTCCACTCCTACAATGGAAAAGAACACAAATGTGTGAGAATAGAAATAAAAGGTTGCCAGATCCAGCTGAACTCTTTACTTTTACTCTTAACTTTAAACTATATATAAACAATGACTGCCAACAAGCAGTGCTTGCTTTAATAAACCTATGAAGAGCAAGAAATAATTGAATAAAATCATTTTTTTAAATATTTTTCTGTTCCTGCAAGCTTTATGTGTTGATAACACATGGACTTTAGCGACACAAGGTTTTCAGCTAAAATGTGCTAGTATTGTTTTTAGTATTGTTGGGCAAAACTTGAACAAAAACAAACACACTACCCATTCTTTCATCAGAAGACATTTATTAGAAAGCTGGTCATTTGGATTTTTTTAGTAATAGATGGATTTGTTATTGGAACTTCAACCTATTAACACCGCACAGACATATTTTTATATATATTTTTACATTGAAAAAAAATTTGTTCATCTTAGGAAGGAAGTCAAACATCTGGGTTTGCAACAGGGTGAGTAAATGAAGAGAAAACTTTCATTTTGTGGTTCCTTTAATAACAAAAGTTGAGTTCAGGAACACATGTCTAGTTTAAGTGGTGAAGATACTTCAGCTCCACCGATAAAGCTGTAAGGATTTATAAATCAACAAGGGTTTAAAAACACATTTTCAATCGATGAGATCAAATGGGGCTCATGTGAAGCAAATCTCTGACTATAAGTGCTGCATAATGTAGTATTTGATGCAAGGTTGTGAAAGCGTGGCTGTGTTGGGTCTGGAGGAGAAGTGTGGAATAGACCGTCTCAGTGTTTCTCTCCTCCTCCTGCTGGTGGTAATTAACTGAGCTTCATTAAAAGGCCACGCATGAATGCTGCTGGCTTTGATCAGTTCTTCATTTCTTCCACATTAAACAAATTTGGTCTCTGCCGCTTGGTCCCTTTATTCTGTTCGCCCTCTTTCAGCGGTGAAATAACAAGGCCGAATTCAGGGGACCCTTTTAAAAGTCCCTCTGTTTCTGAGCCAACTTTTGGGGCTTTACTCGAAGTTCAGTGCAGCTCATTAGCATGTGAAGAATACCGCATACAATGGTGCTGTCTGAAGACTCGATGAACTCTGCTGGGAAGTCTAGTATACTTCCCAAAGACAGCCATATGGAGGATCTTGCCGGTCATTTTTAGGTGTGTTCAATGCTGCACAGATAAATCGGCATACGATATTAAAAGCACACTTGACAGCTTGCTTTGATTTTGATGTCATACCCCTATTGGTGTGTGCAGATTTAACGCTCCACGTATCTCTCTTTAGCATACAGTAATAAAGGTCCAGTGTGTAAAGGACCTTTTGTAGGATCTATTGACAGAAATGCAATATAAAACACATAACTATGTCTTCAGAGGTGTATGAAGACCATACTTAATGAAGCGTTACGTTTTTGTTAATTAAGAACAATCTATATCTATCTTCATACACCACCGGTCCCCTTACATGGAAGTCACCATGTTGTTTCTCCAGTAGCCCTTATTGGACACACTACTCTACAGAGCGCCTTTCATCAATATGTTGCCTCCTTCGGCAAAGAAGCAAAAATGTGAAGATATTTTAGTCCAGTGTCAGCCACCGTAGTGCTTCGAAAGGGGGAGTGGAGTGAGCCATTGGTTGCAATTCGCAACCTCACCACTAGGGATGGACATCACTAAGACTGGATGAATATCGATACTGCTTCTCGATACCCGTACTTATAGATACTACACTCAATAATTTGATGCAAAAACACATGATGTAAAAAGCTGTTAAACATTTTAAGTTTCTTTATTTCAGCTGTGCAATAGAACTGCAGTTTTCAAATGCTTCTGAGCAAACAGAAAATGCAACTTAACAAAATGTGTGTGTTCTTTAGCACATCATAATGTAATTCAACCTTTACTTGCATCACTATGGTTATTTGGGTGATAGACTGTATTTATTTTTTCCTTTTTGGCTTTATGTCTACATAAATTTATTTTCTAGAAAGTAATATTGTTTAATTTAAACAATAATTTAATTATATGTACTGTATTTTATAATTTTACCAGCACATTTACTTCAATTTACCAAAGTTAGTAAATATACCCCGAGGCCGAATTATTTAAAACCATGTTATAACTTGATCTAAAATCAAGGACTTTTATTTTGATGTCATTGACAAAAGCTTCCTCAAGGACGATGAAAGCTTCACAAGCGCAACCATGCCACTCTTTGACTCATAAGCACGCAAAACAAGCGGATTACAAATACATCGCGGAAATCATATGGCCCTAGATATCACACATATGACATGGAAACTTCGGCGACTCGGACATCATTCAGAGATGGAAAATGACAGGCAGCAGCAGCCTCTAATTTTCCATTTAACACCCTAATACACAGATATAAAACAACGCAAGTATCGATAACAGTATTGTTGGTCATGTAGCTTCTCTATACTCTGGTATCGACCCAATTAAGTACCGGTCCAAAAAAGTGCCGGTTCTCGATACCCATCCCTACTCGCAACTAGATGTCGCTAAATTTCACACACTGGACCTTTAAAGATGTTTTTTTAATCCACAGAAAAGACATACCCGTCACTTGAACCAGGACTGAGCCCCCGTGTTCCCATGGTTGATAATGTATTTATAGAATTACCATAGAGAATTACAACAAGAGAACTAGAACTGGTTGTTTTAAAGGAACTTGAAATAATCACCGTCTTCCATCATTTCAACATCACAACATTCAATTCGCAAAATGTCAAAACCGACATCGGTCACGCACGTACGTTGAGACATACAATCAGTTTTCCGTCAATTCATTTCTTCCATAACATGCGTCTCGAAAGCAGAACAAAAGCCAGACTCAACGAAAACTTTAGCAAAATTTCACAGCAGTATGAATGTAAAACATGCCCTATAAACAACAAAAGCTTTAATTTGGTATTATGGTTGCTTTAGCCTCTATTAAAATAACCCTGCAATGCACAGAGCCCATGAGAAATCTCATTTATTTAGAGTCACCCAGCGGTGCTAATAGATCCATCACATTAATAGCCTGGATTATTCCAATTCTCTATTTTAATTTATTTATTAAGTACATATTAAAACAATAATGTGACTACAGGGTTGAACAGTATGATAAATGAATGGCAAAATAAGTTTGTGACATAATTTTTAAATAAACAAACAAATCATACCCTTCAACCTATCTGATCGTATGTTAATGTAAAACGATGTCATCTCAAACCAGTGTGACCTTTTTCTGCAGAACACAAAAGAAGATATTTTGAACCAAACGACACTGACTTCCATTTCTCAAAATATCTTCTTTGTGTTCACCTTCACTTGTGTTCGAAGAAAGATTCGTACACAGGTTTGAATGACGTGAGGGTAAATAAATGATGACAGATCTTATTTTGGGAGGGGGGTTCTACAGACAGTTTAAACATCCTATTATTAATCCACATCTCACCTGGGATCGCAGAGGAACTCCGAGCTCTCTCCGTCCGCCCTCCACACCAGCCACTCTCTGAAGGAAGGGTGACAAAACATGCGTGTTTTATCCCTCCTTTTAATCAGGAAACACGAGAGCGTCTCCATCATCTGCTGGAAGTCCTCCCACACCTGCTCTCCTCTCACGCTGCCGGCATTCAGCGCCTGGAACAACTGCTCGTCCGCCATCGGGTGAAGAGACGCCAGCGCCACGTTCAGAATGGGCATGGCGCGCTCAAACGCAGAGTTGCTCATGAACTTCATGTTGCATTGAAGCAGGTAGAGCTCGGACAGAGAGACGGGCACCACCTTGTAGCTCGCGCTCTTAACCACCAGATGACCCTTCTCGAAGAGGTCAAGGGTCAGTTTGAGGTACAGGTAGGAGCCCTGGCTGCGGGAGATGAGATGAGAGCTGACCTTGCCCACGATGATGGGGTCGGCTTTACCATTGAGCGAGATGTTGTTGAGAATGTTCTGGCTGCTGTTGATGCGGTGTTGGATGTAGGCGTTGAGGTCGGCGCTGATCTCAGGGTTATCGGGAAATTCATCCAGACTGATTTTGGGGAAGTTTAACAGACCGGTGATTTCCTGTGAAGATAAAACGAGTGTGTTTTTTAATTGTGTGACACGACACAGAACTTTCTTTTAAAACTTTGATTCAGACCGGGCTCGTTTCCCAAAGCAGGTACAGACGTGGTGAGACATGCTTGGGGGAATCTTTAAACTAAATTTATTCACCACTTATCCAAATATTTATATTTTTGATATGAAATGCTCTTATTTTTTGAGAAAAAACATAATTTTAAACGGCCAGATTCAATTTGTAATATGAACGAAAAAACACGAGCAAAGCATGAATTTAAAATGTTGAGTTTAATTTTTTTTAAAAACCTTAGTAAGTTAGTAAGCTTGATTTATTTCCATTATCATCACTTCAATGAATTGAAAAACAATATTTAATTTAATTTAATTCACTGATGAAAATGAGTAAAAATATAATTTCTTTCAATACAATGAAAATTCCCCTAATTTGCTTGCATTAAATGTTATGAATCTGCTTGGGTACAACAGCTTTTTTCATTGCATGGAAAGAAAAACATCTTTTTGGCCAATTCAGATAAGATTCAAACCAAAGAGCTGAAATATACTGAGATATAATGAGTTTCAGCTACTGTACAGTATATCACCCAGCCTTCCCGAGTTCACACACCAGATGCGTTCCTGCCTGTAGTGACGGCTCGAGTTCTTAAGTACAAACAACACGCACCGATCTCGTCTGACACATATCAAACAGTAGATGAGTGTATTCTGGTCGCCTCGCTTTACCTTTCAAACTGTCAAAACTCGGCCGACATTAAACCTCTCTCTCTCCCTTTTCCTCTCTACCTCCTACTGTCTGGTTGACTGTCTAGCTGTCAGAGTCTCGTTGGCCGGGTCACTGTTGCTTAATAAAGGTACAAGATTTTCTTACTTAAAGTGACAACATGAGGAGCAGGTTTACTCAAACTATGAAAGCTATAGTAACCCTGATCTGAGATCAGAATAAAGGGATATCGCAGCTATCACAGATTGAAACTTTTTTTTAGGAGCATGATCAGTCTCCTAAAAGACATGGCTAGTTCACATTCACTCCAAAAGAATAAGAAGAGTACAACATAAAATGAGACACCAAAACCAACCTTAAGGGTAATTTTTTCGAAATTCAGATTTTAACATAATCTGAAAGTTGAATTAATAAGCTTTCCATTGAAAAAAATCGAACTATTGACAAAACTTCCATTAAAGTCCTCAGCATATCATATTACTCGCAAAACTAAGTTTGGATATATTTACGGTAGGAAATTTACAAAATATCTTCCTGGAACATGATCTTTACTTAATATTAGTGGTGGGCATAGATTAATTTTTTTAATCTAGATTAATCTAGATTAATCTTGGAATTAATCTAGATTAATCTAGATTAAAATGGCTCATTTGAATTCTGCCGAAGGCATTCATAATATGTGTGTTACCCAAATAATGACTAAAAGTAAGTCTTTGAGAACGGGTTTCTCAAGCCAGGTGGCGCATTAGACCAGGGGCTCATCTCCTGTTTCCAAAATGCATCACAAACTACTTGAGAAAGCTGTTCTACTATGATAATTTGTGATGAAAATTAAATTATGTTCAATAAGATGTACTTGGGTTTACTATCGCATTAGCTAAGAGATGCTTTGCGTTTAGGTGGTACTTGAGACTGGAAGAGCTCCTACAGTACATTTACATTTACATTTAGTCATTTAGCAGACGCTTTTATCCAAAGCGACTTACAGAGAGTTAGGGAGCAACAAGCGATATGTCATACAGGAGCCATAATACATTAGGTGCCAATACAAAGTTACTGGTTTCAACTAAAGCTACACCACTACCTGTTGAGAGAAAGTTTTTTTTTTAAACTAACTGTATGTAAACCAATTCCGTACAGTAAACCAATTCCACATTGCACAAGGTGCAAACAACCTAAGTCTCGTCAAGGTTTCCAGTTGGAAGCGTCTTAAAAATAAATTTTCCCTGAAGCAAACCCGGCGGCTTCATAGCTGCATCCATGTTAGTACGTCACGTTTGATGTGGTAATTTCACAGTAACGTTATGTTGTTTTCGGACCAAACGCGAATGGCGCGTCAAGCGTGAGTGATTTACATGTTAAGTGAATGCAAAGCGGCAATGGACCTACTTGCTTCGCGAATCGCGCGAATGACGCTCTGGTTATGAGATGATGAGGCGGCGCAAATCATGCGAATGACGCGAATCACGCGAGTTGAAAAATCTCGTTCTCTTCCCCTACAGTGCAATTAATCTATGTATACATCCGCGCTAAAATATCAAAGCGAAGGTCATCATAGCTTGCGTAGTATAGACCCAGCTCCCAACCTGACTTTGAGAATAGATTAACGGCGACATTTTTTTTATCGCGCGATAAGAGTCTCACTGCGTTAACGGCGTTAACGCCGTTAACGGCCCACCACAATTTAATATCCTAATGATTTTGGCATAAAAGAAAAATCGATAATTTTGACCCATACTATGTATTTTTGTCTATTAAAAATGTTCCCATGCTACTTAACGGGCGATTCACAATTTGCGTCTTTTGTGCACGTAAGTTCATCGTTTAAAATGTAGACAGCGGGAGGAATATGTAAATATGGGGCATTTAAAAGCCCTGTCGGAGCCGCATCGAGTTAGAAATAGTTAAACTTTACAGATCAGGTCACTTGACTAAAGAAAGCGGTGCGTTTTCCACATGGTTATAGACGCGAATGTGAATCGCCCCCAAGACTGGTTTTGTGGTCCAGGGTCACATATTTCAAGCAAATGAATATTACATTTAGTCATTTAGCAGGCGCTTTTATCCTAAGCGACTTTCAAGTTGGGTAAACAATGGAAGCAATTGGGTCAACATAAGGAGAACAAAAAGCACAAGTGCAAATAAAAACAAAGCCTATTACAGTGTACAGAGCCAAGTTTACTTTATCAGTAATTTAAATAAGCATTTTTTTTTTGATATTGGAGAAAAGATAAAGAAGTCAGAAATTAAGCCATTTTTTCTTTAACATTATGCAACTAAATCTCATTCACATAATTCTTTACATTTCTTTCATCTTCAAAAGTGTATCTCATTGGTACTGTATAACAGTATTTTTACTATATTTGTAACGTTGACATAAGAAGTACAATATAACCTGGAGATGTTTTTAATTATCGTCACCATAAACAACATTAACACAGAAGAAATGGCGAAATGAAATGTGCTTCAGTAATGATTTCAAGAACATTGTGTGCAGAGATAAACGATATAAACTCACCAGAAGACTTGATCTCACTGTCACGACCAGCTTCAACCAATCGGGGAACCTGCAGATGATCTTGGTAAGAAAGGAGGCGACAGTGTCACCATAATCTGGTTTGTGAAACTCCGCCTCATTCAGCCCGTCGACCAAGATAATGTAATCTTCCTCAGGAATCTTCCTCTCTGAGTTAAAACAGACATTTCACTTACATTAATGCAGTTGGCAAACGCTTTTATTCGTTTTGACTTTACAGACAAAATCATGTATGCGACAAGAGTAAATAATAAACATTTTAAATTTTGGGTAAATGAGTCCTTTAAATTCTTCAGCTGTGCCACATTTTCGCTTTCCTCGACCAAACCGTCGCCCACTTTAATTATTCATTACACGCAGAGCTCAGAGAGATTTTCTAGAGCTGAGAAGTCATAGCGGAATAACACAGAAACATATTTATTCACCGAGCACAAGATTTACACCACTACTGTTTGAGATGCTCTAGGAACACAAACCAGCCCTCAATCAGAATCTTAAAGGGACAGTTCACATAAAAATGAAAATTCTGTCATAATTTACTTGCCTACTTGTAATTTCAAACATGAATTTCTTTTTTCTGCTAAACACAAAGGAAGACATTTGGAAGAATGTCAGCATCCAAAAAGACCATGGTTTCTATGGCAGTAAAAGGGGGAAGAAACCTGTTTGGCTTCTGACATTCTTCCAAATATCTCCCATTGCGTTCAGTAGAACAAAGAAATGTAAACCGGTTTGGAACAATCTGAGGGTGAATAAATGATGACAGAATTTTAATTTTTTGACTCTTTGAAAACAGATCTCTCATTGGCTTTCTCAATACATAATGGAAGAGTTTAAACTAAACCATATCCCCTTTGTTTCTGTCTACGTGTTGACCAATTCATTAAGACAGAGTCACACGGGGCATGCCCACAACACTCCAAAAAATCATTATCTTAGGAACAAAATACACCATTTGTTTCTAAATGTAGAATGTGAGATAAAACTTGTTTTGATGGAATTTTGCGTTTCCTGGTCTCCCCCTCCTGACAAATTGTTCTTTTCTTCGTTTTAAGCTTAGGTCTTAAACGCATCTCCTGATATGACAGCACTTTTATGCGGTTTCCCTAAGATTTACTTTCCAATTAAATGAATCTCATTTTGTGGATCTCATATGTTTTTTTACATCAAAAGCAAGATAAAGAATAGTGATTAGTAAAATGGCTTTTTTGCAGTGTGAGCTGATTTTCCTTCTCTGCAGTATTGATCTCGAGTGTCTTGCTTCTTTGTAACACAGAGTTTGTTTATGTGTGTTTGTAACAGACCTCTACAATAGAATATTGATTGAGCTGAGAAAAAGAGCAGACCTCCACGTACAACAGATCACGCTGACCTTGAGATCTCAACCCCACTGACGCTATTGGATAAATCCATGGAAGCTTAGAAAAAAAAACTCAATAACAAGTGAGCAATGTGTGTGCTTTCTTAACAATTCCATCCTAAATACTATACAAAATAAAAATGAGTATGTCCCATATTATATATAGCATGTTGAAATGAGTATACTTAAATTGTATTATTTATACAAGGAGTTTTGTTTTGATCTGTTGATTCACTCGATTCATACAATCAGACACACGAGATCAGGACTTGGGAGACGATATGCCAAAACATCCTTCACTTTATTAGGAAATGGCATTCTCAACCCATTGGACTTCCCCAATCTGTGGTGCACTAGCGGACACCAGAACACAACACCCAACCCTATTACCAGAAAATGTGTATTTGGGTTAGATGAACTTTGACATTCATGTTTGTTGTTACTGTACCTTTGCGCAGGTTGATGAGCGGCTGGAGGATGCCCCGGCGGAAGGCAGCCGTTGGGTCTTGGACGCAGGAGCGCAGACTGAGCATGCTCTGTAGATGAGGCTCTTTCAGCAGCAGTTCTCTGTACGCTGTGAGCTGATGGGCTCTACACAAGAGCGCAGCCACACTGTGAACGAACTCAGGAACCAGACACGTGTATGTGTTATCAGCCTGGCAGTAATGATACGCCACCACCTGCCGAGAGAACCGGAGACCGATTAAAAACTTCATCTCATTTACATTTAAAGTATTCTTGTCATTTTACGGCAAAAGAGAAACCTTCGATTTAACCAATTACATTAAAATGTTTCATGCAAAAAATTTAAATACACTAAAAGTATGGAAATGGAAAGAGTCTCAGAGAGTTTTAAACATAAAAAGAAACGTCTTTAGTACAGTTAATTCTGGTTAACATTGCACAAGGCCATTTGGCAACAAGAGCTTACAAAGATGATTCATGGTTTAACTATAGCAACCACGCATTTACCACGGTCTCACCACAATAACAGTTTGTAGTTAAACTATAGTAAGACAAAAGCTAATCAATCTGCCAAAAACACGTTTGCCATGCTTTTACTAAAGTAAAACCATGGTTCATTTTTAAAGTGTAAGTGGCCAACGGTTAAACTAACTATTAAAGGGATACTTCGCCCAAAAAAGAAAATTCTGTCATCATTTACTCACCTTGGAGTTTTTCCAAATCTGTATAAATTTCTTTATTCTGATGAACACAGAGAAAGATATTTGGAAGAATGCTTGTTGCCAAACAGATCTCGCCCCCCATTGACTCTCATAGTAGAACAAATTTCTTTATAATTTTTTTTGTTCTGTTGAACATATAAGAAGACATTTAGAAGAATCTAGGACAGCAAACAGTTCTGGGGCGCTTTAGACTACCATTGTATTTTTTCCTACTATGGGAGTCAATGGGGGGCTATTCATCCAAATATCTTTCTCTGTGTTCATCAGAACAAAAATATTTATTCAGATTTGTAACAACTCGAAGATGAGTAAATACTGACCGAATTTTCATTTTTGGGTGAAGCGTTAAAGACACTGGACTTTATTTTGGGACAATATTTGTATTTTATTGATAACGTTGAAGCCATTTTAAAAAGCAATAAGCCACTGCCGGTCAGGTATTACAGTGATTAAAACTAACCCTTAACATCGAGATAAAAATCCCTGTGGCCTGGAGTGACACTTTGCTAAAATTCATCCCTCAAAAAATCTCAAAGACGCAAAAAGAAGCTCTGAATCATCTTAGGGAATTCATTAGGAGCAATATGTCTGTGAAGTTAAGAGATGTCCTCACACAGCAGGTCAATACAGACTCTTATGGGAACCTCATGATTTGTCTTACCACAGCAAAGAAACCCGGGAAACCGTGGAACTCCCTGAGGAACTTGATTTCTGACGGTCCTTAATTTGAGGATCTATTATTGTTTGACACACGGCCATATTTCCCATTCGGACAAGTGGGGTTAATAGGCAGGCGCGGCATTTAGCCTAAGATGAGGTCTGGGACAAGAGCATCAATCTGAAGCTCCTTCAGGAGGACGGAACATTAACTCCCTCACGCTGAGCAAACCTCGCTGTGTTTGTTCTGAATCGCACATTAAAGTGCTCCGTCTCTCCAATGTTTCCTCTCGAGCCTTTGAGACCCAATGTTTAGGTGATCCTCACATATGATGTAGTGAATGACGGAAAGATTTCCAGCTCTTTATTTAGACATCTACTTTGGGAGCTCAAACAAATCTGGGACAGAAACTATCGAGTGTCACAGAAACCACATTTTTCATGCTGATTCACTGTGATAAATGTGTTTCAGACAAACACTCCCGTCAAAGTAAACCCGTCTTATAATGAAATACTTGAATGCAGTGAACGTCTAATAAAGTGCTTCGGTCTTGTTAGCAAACACTCAATTTGCAGTCGCCTGTCGAGCTTGTCGTCTCCGAGCCTCAGCGCCCACGTGGGTGCAACTCTCTTTAAACGCGACCAAATGACCACCCTGCTAACCTGTTGCCATGGTAACACGCGAGGGACTGCAGGTTCACCCAAGCTTCGTGGTTGATACATCATTTAACTGGCATTGTGTTTGACAAAGGACAGCTCGGTCTATTAAGACGGAGTTGTACAGAGACACCAATAATCGGCCAAACATTTCGCTTTGCTAAACTTAATGCTTAAACATAAAACAGTACTTAAAGTTTCTTTGTAAAATTCACTTTATGCAAAAAAAGACCCTGTTGGTCTGGAGCAAACGCATGCAGTGATGAAATGAGAATAAATTTAACTGAGACACTGAACTCAAACTGAACTTCATAATGCAGAAACTTCTATAAAGTGCACAAAGGAATCAATTTGCATTCAATTTTAACAGAGTACAACACTACGTTGTTTACTGATATACATGTACAGTGTGTCCGGGGACTAGAGATGAAAAATAGCTTCTGCTCATTCTGGTACATTTACAGTTATGTTTATTAATGTACAACGTCCCTGTAAACTAAATAAAAAAAATTAAATATTTTTAGTCAAAGCTTAGATGCTGAAAACATTTTTATGTTTCTTTATTTTGTATTTAACTCAGCTTAACCAATGTAATCAATCAGAGTTCAGTGTACAGAGATCAGACCATAAGCGGTCTCATTGAGAGGTGAAAGAGGAATTCTGGGTGGACGACATCTCAGTCCAATGCACTTCTCAATGCCTCCCAAATTAACAGCGCTGGCACTTTTCCAATCTCTCCTCTATGAACCTCGGGGCAGAATCGGTCATATTAAAACCGCACGGCCTGAACCACATTCTCAGACCAGCGAACCCGCTTAACACAACACAACCGCTAATAAGGAATTTAGGAAACACCGCAAGCCTTGCTGCATAGATCTGATATTGTGACATCCTACACTTTCATCCTTTCTGTCTACATTTGCACAGGAGAAACAATGTAAATGTGGTGTAAAACACAAAGACACAAAGTAATGCAACGACGCACAAATTCTACACACCCGTGCATCGTAAAAATAACATGTCTGTCTGAGGGAGAAATAATTTATTATACTGGAGCTCGGGTCTTCCATTAAAAACGGTGACATCACCACATATTCATCAAAGTCCATTAGCAGCATTAGAGCAAAACCACATGTGCTCTTTATACAGTACACATGAATCACCATCTGCATCAAAACAACCGCCGCATCTGCCGGGATTTAACTGCAAAGAGAAAAATCTCCCCGAGTTATGAGCAGAAGGTCATTATGGGGGCCAGCGTGAGGTGTCAGGTGCCTCGGTAATGTTCTTGTGCTTCTTAATGCGCTTAAACAACATGAATTAAATTTTATTACTAGATTCGTCCGAAAGGAGGATTTTTTTGCAACGACGATTTTGCGAAATGGCTCGTCCTAATTGCGAGCAATTGATTAAATGTCTCTGTTTTCCTTAAACCTTTGTTTTTAAGAGGTACGGTAAGCTCATACGTACACAATGAACTTGAAAATACTGCAGAGAACGTGTGCATGCGTGTAAATCAACCATCGCTCAACAACAAAAGGAACTGCAAACTATTTGATCTTAAACATATTTGTTGACGGACACCAGTTGTCTGATTTAAATAAACTGGATTTAATGAATCCCCAACTGTACGCAATGACGAATGGTGTGCGAACGAGATGTGCTGTGTGTGGAATCTGTCTCGCCCCTCGTGCACTGTGATTGGACGGCAGAGTAAAATGTAGTGAGATTTTTCAAGTCAACTCAGCCAAATGCGTAATGGTGGAACTTTATAAAAGTGTGGTGCTTCCATTGCAAACAACAACAAAAAACACAATGGACTTGGGATGGTTTGGTGGAGGTGAA
Source organism: Triplophysa tibetana (assembly GCA_008369825.1). Classification (NCBI taxonomy): domain Eukaryota; kingdom Metazoa; phylum Chordata; class Actinopteri; order Cypriniformes; family Nemacheilidae; genus Triplophysa; species Triplophysa tibetana. The sequence goes on from CM017902.1 coordinate 2,703,705, forward strand.
TGTGTATGACCGGACTGCAATATAGATGTCTTACAAACACTGTCAACGCTGTAAATCATGTACAGGACACGCCCCCCGCACCTGTACTTCAGTACACCTGTGATGCTTTATTAAAACTGTGCCAGAGGAATGGATTGGACGAGCTGTCACTCAAACGGATAGAATGCTTCATAACACACGTCTTGGCACACACACAGCTTTAAAAGTCCACCATCATTCAGCCAGACAGATCCAGAACAAATAGAAGGCAAAATCCAGCCATTGTTCGCGCTCTTTCTGATTTCAGGATAATATCGGTTGCTTGTGAGTGGTTTGTGCGAGCACCTTTGCTGCCAGGCGTTTAACGGCCTCCTCACGGCGTCTCTGGAGCTCTGGCGTGCCTGGACAGCTGCTGGGCCGCAGGGTGTTTGTGGCACTGGGGGGAGGAGTGGGCTGAGGCGGCTGGCTCAGGGGCAAATCTGAACTCGGCTCTCCACCTGGACAGATGAGTGTGACAGGTGAATATCAGAACAAATATCACAAGCATCCTTTCTCAAAAAAAAACACTGTCTGAAACCAAGCGTTTTCTTATGATGTTATCATAAAAACATAATAGAGAGAGAAATAGAGAGAGAAATTATGTGTAGAATGTTTGACTTAAATAATTGTACAAAAGTAATTTTTATGTCCATAAAGAGAAAATTACATGTAAGTATAATGTCTGCTTTAAGTTTTTGGAGAATGAAATGTCAAAATTTGGTTGAAATAATAATTGTCATTCAGTGTAACACAATATTTTTGTGCAAATTCAAACAACATGCTTATTCTGACATGTACATATAAAAATATATAGAAGAAAAAAGGAAGCATATTACATTTTATCATGCTTTAAATGAGCGAAAATAATATTATTGACAAATGGCTAAAACCTAGGATAGTGCCAAATAAAAAATAAAAGTAAGACTACAATTAATTAGCATTTGGGGTGAAAGTAGTCTTTAAATATTTCATGAATAGATTTTTGTTGTAAATATGCCGGACAAGATTGTTACACTGAATGCCATTCTTCTGTAAATCAGGGAAAAATCTAAGATATTTTTTTTTTCTGCTCAGAAAAACAAAAATGCAATTAAATTAAACAGAATTAAACTTTTTGAAGAGCAACAATTTACACTTATTGTTTTTAGGCTTAAACCATTTTTCCTTTTTGACCCGTGTAACATGTTGTGTGTATAATGTGTTTTGTTTGCAGTGAATTGTGTGATGCATTTAGTTTGTTGTGTATATAATGTTCTTGTATATTGTCTGTAGTTTGAGTTTTGTATGTGAAGAATGTTGTATGTTGCGAAACCAACATTCAGCACTCACATTTTGGAGAAGCATTCGGGCTGTTGGATGCGATCTGTCGCATGCGGCCGCCATGGCAACTGAGGGCCACCAGACGGGAGATGATGGCGGTTTTGCCGAAGCCCACGTTACCGACCAGGATAACCCCGGAGCTTTCGCCCGATTCCCTGGGCCTCAGGTCGTCCTCGAGCTGCTGGAACAGCCAATCACGGCCCACGAACACAGAGTCGGTGGTGATGCTGGGAACTTCGAACAGTAGCGGTTTGAGCATGATGTCGGTGGGCTTGTACGGAGTAAAGCGAGCTGCAAAACACACACATCACACATGTCATACATACACAGAGATTATTATTCCACTTACTCAACATCTCACACATTAACATGTGGAGCAAGTGTCCTCAAACACTCTCCTGAGGATGAATCATCCACTGGCTGCTGATCAGACAGCATTACTGCTTTACTGTGTTTTCTGATGAATCTCTGATTGAATCAAACCTCTGATTTCTCATTTATTGGAACATTCAACGATGTCAAACACACACACAAGCTCCTGCAACAGACATTAGTTCTGCCCTCAGGATAAACAAGCATTTATATAAGAGAACACGACCGTATCAGACAAACAACACTTGTGTTTATCAAAGATGTCATGCATTGTTAATGGACTGAACGGACACATTTTTTTTTTGGCAGACGCTTTTATCCAAAGCGACTTACAGTGCACTTATTACAGGGACAATCCCCCTGGAGCAACATGGAGTAATTTGATTTCACTACCCTCATAACTTTATCTTTAATGCTGCTATTACATTGTTTACATTGCACTACAGGGCTGCCATGCATGACTGAATTGTACACACCAGTTCTTCATGTTATCTGCTCTACCGGACTGTTTACACACACACAGCATCATTTGCACTCTATACTGCTCACTTGCACACAAGGAATATTATACTGAATGCTCATTTGCACTAATGGACTACTCTCATAACTGCATTAACTCATCTACTGCACTGTCACTTCAATAACTGCACTTACTCATCTACTGCACTGTAACTCAATTAACTGGATCTACTCATCTATTGCACCATAACTTCAATTACTGTATTAGTAACTCAGTAACTCTATTAACTGCATCTTCTCATCTACTGCACTGTAACTTCAATAGCTAATGTCTGTAATTAATGCACACTTAAGTCACTTGCACTATTGTATTGTCTAAATTGTTATCTGTTCACAACCACCTGTACATTATTGTTCACAGTATATATCCTTCTGTGTATATTGTCCATAGTACATACCGACTGTCATATTGTCATAGAACATTTGTATATTATTCCCCTAATATTGTATTCTGTATTTATTCACACTGTATATCTGCACTTGCTAATTGCACTTCTGGTTAGACCTAAACTACATTTTGTTACACTGTACTTGTATATGTGTAATGACAATAAAGTTGAATCTAATCTAATCTAATCTAAAGTGTCTTGCTCAAGGACACACTGGTGGTGGCTGCTGGGATCGAACCAGCAACCTTTTGATTTACCAGTTCAGTGGTTTAACCCACTAGACCACCATCTCCATGCTCACATGTGCGTTTCTGTTTTATACTTTACTTTCGGTTCAGGAAGAATATCGATAGTTTTTTCTTATTCACATACCCTGAGGTCAGCAGCCATGAGAGGAGTTTCAAGAGCTTTTCTTAGTTGTCAAAGCAAGCCACGACAAAACGTTTCAGACTGTATGACAGAGATTTACCAAACAGCTCAAGAACTCTTCTAAAAAAATCTAAATCAAAAATTTCCTTACTGTTTAGACATTTTACTCGTTTCATTTGTTATTGTCATTCATATTATTCCGTTTTGGTAGTAGAGAAAAATATGATTATTATTTTACAAATATTTTAATTAAAAATAAATAATTTAAGTGAAATTATCTTACAAAACAAAAATAAAAGGATGTGCAACCACGCTTGTATAAATTCTTTAAATCATTTGAAAAATGAATAATTGTTTTTTTCGGCACCACAGAATATCTGAAATAAATGTGCTAACGATTCACGTACATAATATCTCAATTTGATTTTCCACATGTTTTCAAAGCCCTTTTAGGCAAAATATCATTTTAAACATTTAGTTTTGGGGTTAAAATGTTGTTTTTAGGGTTAAATATGACTGGTTTTGCGAGATTCACAGAAATGAAAAGGGGAAAATACCATGTAAAAATAGGACAAAAATGCGAATATACCTTTATCGTGTGGAGCTCTGCCGCCTGTGTTGTGCCAGGGCAGGCGAATGGACGTACGCAGGGGGGCGTTTCGCTGTTCATCAAGATAACTCAGGTCCTCCAGCTTAGTGGAGCTTGTTGCTGAACACATCAGAAAGAGAGGAGCACTGCATTATGGGTAGGATCAATACACATACAAATATTATTAACTTGGTTCAAGCTTATTAAATTGTGAAGCTGTTTAGTGTGGTTAAATTGCCGCTAGTAAAATGTGTATTTTTGCTTCACTAAACAGAACTGCAACAGTAAAAAGCTGATTCTGCAAAATTTTTTCATCATACCAGTGATCGACACATCCAGAAAAATGCACAATTCACTTACAAAACGGAACACAGTTGGAAGGAAAATACACAAGACCAAAACGCCCCTTAAACTCAGGGCGCTGTAAAGAAAATAGCCCAATGAGATTAAATGGAGAGCAAATAAAAAATGTGCTCCAGTCTCCTCTGTCTCAGATATTTCTCCTGAGAAAAAGACCAGAAATCTCACAAACGTCTACGTCATCAGAGTCTCAGAAGAGATCTCAGCAATGTGTCAACCTGAACTCAGATGTATCAAATCTGCAATCAAGTCAATATTATTGAAGATCTCAATATGAATTTAAACATTTCTCATCAAATTTACCCAAATCCAGATTCTTTTTCCTCTACATTTCCATCTACATTCAGTTTACACCGCCATACTCTTCATGTAGTTTAACAAATACGGTCTCATTTGCTTTAGCTTTATTTCACCCAAACAACTGAAGAAAAAAACTTGTTGAAACCTAGATGAACACTGAGAACTCTATCAATTCTCCCGAGCTAAGAAAGAACAACCACTGAGCGATAACGTTTTCCTCTGTGTTGTTGACCTGTGCGAAGCATGTTCGTCGAGAAACTCCAGAACATAAAGCACAAGATGACATCATCTGAAATACAAATCATAAGTGGCGTCCGCGTCCATCATAACTAGAGAAAAGAATGAATGAGCAAACAGAACCAGGTCACTGAGCAAACACACAACAACATGAACACACAGTTTGACACTCTTTGAAATTGTCATGCAGAACAATCAGACTTAAAGAGAAACATGATTTTCATGAATACGGCAAAAACTATATGACACTAACCAGCATAAATGGTATTCAGCAATTTGTAATAATGCAGCAGCGTGTAAAACTACAAAGGCAGTAAATACCGCACCAGCAACCTGTTTGATGTAAAAACTACAGAAGCTCTGAGACTCTCCGCTCAGCATGCGCCGGTACTCACAGCCTGACGCGCAGGCACGACGCGTCCTTCAGGCAGACACGCATGCGGCTGCGGCGAGATCTGCCTCACAAACCTCCCTCTCTCCTCAGGGCATTCGGCCACGCGCCTCCATGCTCTTTCATACCGCATTCAACTGGTGAGCGCCTCTGCAGCCCCACACGCTGTCTGCTTCACCGCATCGCCGAGCGCATCCACAAAACCATCAGAGAAATAACAGGGCGGCTCTCCGGCAGGATAAAAGCCAATGCTCCGCAATCAGAGAGGACCGAGGACAGAGATGAAAAAGAGGATACAGAGATCTGTTCTCCTGCAGAACGGCTGATTACAGTTTGTAGAGAAAAGCCAGAGAAGAAATAATCTATGATCCTTCGTAAGAGAGAGCGGATCAAATAAAACAGAGCTGGAGGAGAGTTTGGGAAGAGAGAAGAAGTGAGAGTCATAAGTCACAGAATGAAAGGAGCAGGGAACAGTCATTGAGGATATGGGTGATGGAGGGAGGTGGAATAGGTGTGGATCGAGCGAGGGAGGGCGAGAGAGCGAGCCAGAGAGAGACCAAAGCAAATCAGTTGAATCATCATTGAACTTTTCATTTACATTTCAAAGTACACACAAGACACTTCAAAACAATGACAAGACTTGCCAAGACCAACTTTAAATGTCAGGCATGATGAATGTTGTCTGTTAGACAGTTGGACACAATTTAAGATTAGTAAGATTACTTAAAGAGTACCGTAGTTTTAAGAGACTAGTCTCACACCGTTGGTGCGTCCCTAATTGCGCACTAATGCAATATTCTATGTCATTTTGTAGTATAAATAGTGTGATCAATGCGTTCAAATTGAAAATTCTGAAAAAAGAAGTGCACTTTAAGTAACAGGATGATTCACTTTTTCAACCGAGAATATGTCGTGTGGAACTGTGGACAGTTCACCACATAACAGTGGCAGTTTCGTCTATGTAGCGGAAGCGAGTCGGGCTTTCAGATGCTGCTCGAGCAAAAATCTCCTGCAGAGTGATAACGCTTCAATCTGATGATGACTAATGTAATGCTGGGCAATCCAGAGGAAAACTACAGGAACATTAAATGTTCAAGGAAGTGTGTTCAAATTGATTTTTATTCACACGCATTGTGCCGTGCGATTGACGTAATTTGCGCTCGTCTGGGACACCGATATAGTTCTGGTTAGTATAAAACACTAAATGGTTAAGTGCATAGTCCATAGTTTAGGTGCATAGTGTTTCGTATAGTCATTTGTAGGGGTGGGAATCATAGGGTACATGAAGATACGATACAGTTCATGATACATTGACCAACTTAAATAAAATACACCTAACAATAATATTTCAGTCCAGCAATTTAACAATCTAAGCACATTAACGTTAATTCAAAAATATGCATGGAGCATAATTTATTTTACACACAACCCTAAACTCTTTCTCAGATTAGTTTGTTCATGTCTGAGCCATTGAGAGAGAGAGTTCTGCCAGCGGAAGTCCAAAACGCTGGAGCGTCATGTGATTCATGGAGCCTTCTGACAGATCAAGGAAGTTATGTTTTCTCTTTAAATGCTTTATTTCTTTCATTTTTTTACACATTAAATGGCTTTTGTCTTTAAATGGGTTAGAAGTTTACCTCAGTTGGTCTATTTAGTCGCAGCTCTATGCTTTACTAGTAACTTCCGGGAACTATTGAGAGCCTCGATAGTTCCAACGTTCCATTGGCGTCAACAAAGTTGACGCAACTCTACCTTTCAATGGCTCTGATTCATTGCGGGTTAAGCGCCAACCAGTGGATCCATGTAATATGATTGGAAATATATTAAGAGCATCTTGTTTTATTAATTAATTGAAATATCGATATTTTGCACAGCGTATCGATTCTCGTATCGCACGGAGAAGGACGACGATACATCGCGATATCGATATATTGTCACACGCCCAGTCATTTGGGACACACCTTGTTTTTACACCATCGTGCAATATCCAGTGTGAAAATTCTATTGGGTTCTACTGTCATCTGTCGTGTCGCGTCACATACGGTGTAAAGGTAAAGCCTCATGCAGTTTGAAATATTTACAGAGATTTAAGGTTAGAAAAGGAGAAAAGACTAGCAACGTTTGCATAATCTGGAAGTTAAAAAAATATAGCCAAACACTCATTGTGCCATCATTTTTTTTAAAGGGGTATGAAGAATGAAAAGCAACAAAAATGCAAAAGGAAGGCTGCACACCATAAAAGTGAGAGATGATCAGAAAATGAAAATAAGTGTGAGATATAAGCCACTTTACTGAAAAACGGCAAATGTTTCAGTCGAATGTGACCTTTCTGCATATCTGATAGTCAGAAGTTAAGCTATCTCTTCAATAACACGACTAATGTGACCAAAAGAATTAGCGAAAATTATATTATTGAAACATATACAGCTATTTTTAATAAAACCGAAAAAATGATTTGTTAAATACAAAATACTGTTTTTCCCTTTTGTCTCTTTATTGGCTCCCTCAAAATTCAAGTCTATTTTATTGATGATTAATCATCATATCTGTACTATGACCACAATTTCAATGATAGATTTTTATATCACATATTTCGACAACCCCATTTTTGCAGGGTATTAAAAAATCAACACTGCACCACAACATATTGATCATCCAGCTGTGTGCTTTAAACCCATGAACGCTTCTGTAGGTCGTTGCATCTGGGCTTCAGTGCAAATGGCTGATTCTCAAAAGCTGAAGATCTCAGAGAGAATTGTAATCCGACTGGCCCGTGACCAGCTGGACACATTACACCCAATTCTTCCAGTTTGGACAGACACACCAGTAATCTGTTGACCCTTTTGTTTACCTAAAGAAAAGAGCCTGCCCATGAATGTTTGTCATCTAAATGATGTCACAGCATTTGAATATTCATGAAGTTAAATGGCTGGACCTTTTGTTTATCTATCATAAAGCCAACCATGTGTGTCGATGTTCATCAACACGCTTGATTCATGCGGAGATGTTGTGGCTTTTGGCACCAGGGGTCAGATGCCTCTTCACATGCCCTTTGAGAATGACGCTATCGATCATACAAACATGCTACAACATTTCAGTCGGACCCTCTGGACTTTGTATTTGTTGTTACTCAGAATTAATGAACATCCCAGGAGATGAAGGTTTGGCTGCTCTGCTTCATTTGTTCGCCCCTGCTGGCAGATGCTGTAACTACACTTTGTACACGTTCTCCACTGAATAACACACTTGTATTCTCACTTCTCGTTTTTTCTCCAGGCTACATATACATCACAAAGCTACAGTATCTGAACTATTGTGTAACTGTGCAACATATCACTTCTTGGAAGTATTTCTTTCATTGTTTACTTTTCCTTAACTTCCTTGCTTTTATTATTCAAAATAAACAAACTCTCTCTCTGCCCCCTGATTCATTGGCCAAAAAAGATAACCGTAAATAAACAAATATAATAGATACATTTGACTGATAACATTATTATTTCCCCCATAACTCAAACAGATATTTCAATAATAATGTTATCATAAATTCCTTGAGCAGCAATAATCACGATAACGTGACAGCCCAAGATTTTTAAGTTTTTTTTAGCTATATCACTCAGTCCCAGTGAAGAGAGGAGCAGAGGAGGAAACAGCTCAGTCGAGCTGAACACAAGCAGCCACAGCTGCAGGCTTCACTGACTCCAGATGCCCCGTCATCTGAGCCACTTCCCCAGCTGTCAGGAGAGAAGAGAGCGGCACATGTGTAAACGACACATGTCACTTTCCAAAACAGGAGCCAGAGACGCAGAGCAGGTTACATTTCTATTCCCAAATGTGAGGTTACAAACAGGACACACTTCATGTATAAGTAATATTTTTAATATTGATTCATTTCGATTTGATATTATCATTAGTATTTAAAAATACAATAATCCTAAAATATTTAACGTTTCAAAAAATATCTACTGTAATTAATAATTTACTAATAAAATTAAACAAAATCCGCCCCCCGAAAATACTATTTTTGCAAAACTGGAATTCATCCGCTTTAAGTTTCATTTAATTTCGGTGTCACCCCAATACACATCCAGTACCCAATTCAAATTATAACTCAATTTTTGACGTCAGAATTTCGTGCGCCACACCGCAGAACCATCTGGACCGATGGATTAAAGATGCTCAATGGTCCTGGAACGCTGCGTCTGCACAGATGAAATCTTAAGCGCGAGTCTCTGTAGACCACAGAGCAAAGAAGTGAAAATAGCAGAATTTCATCTCTCATTGAAACACCATCTGCCTCACGCACTTCATATCAAGAAGACCGAAAAAGTGCAGAAGTAAAAGAGAGAGGCATATATGAAGGGATACATGCGTGCTATCTCGCATCAATAAAAGTGCCCTGCTGTGAGCTTGCATGAGCGGTAAGAAATGTGAATAGCCACTCTAAACCCAGCACTGATTCAACCATTGAAGATAACACGCTTATATTTTCAACTAAAGGGCTGGGTCTTAAAAAGCAGTTCACACAATAGTCATTTCTTTTTATGAAATAGAACTTGACAAACTTTACATCTTTGTGAAAGACAACAACAAATAAACACATTTCCTATAGCTTTATGTGAAGAAAGTCTTCTTGAGCTCCATCTGCAGTTTTAATAATATATCTTGAACATATGTGTCTTGGTGTCCGCTGACTCTCTTGATTACAGATGGAAGAACACGCTGTAGGTGAAGAGAGAGACGCTTTGCAGACAGGCCCTGCTGTGAGATAATACAATTATAGATTTATGTCTGTTATTTTTGGAAGCTTACGGGCATTAAGAGGCCAATCGAACGGAATCAAACGAATGAGGCGGCTCAAGAGAAAGGCCTCGCAGCGAGAGTACAGAACACAAGACGTCACTTGGCTTTATCTGACCGCTGGCTTTGTGAGGAAGCATGGGCACACGTCCCTGATAAAAATATGTTTTTCATTTCACACAAATTAAATACAAGGTAATTGCTCAAGGTAATTTATTTGCTAAGTCAAATGTCGGGAATATAATAAAACTTGAGTTGTGCAGTGTTTTAGAATTTGACTGGAAATTTGGAAGTAAAAAATATGACATACATCCTTTTTGTCTTGAAACTTTTGTTTTATTAATGGAAGTGGTGTCGCAAAATACCATCAAAACAGCTCTGGTACATTTTTTTCACATCCGCGATGTGTTACATAGTGTGAGGATGTAGTGGACTGATATTTCATATAAAAATATATATTCAATTATTTCGCTTTTCTCTCGGAGCTGACGGGTCTTCGATGCGCAACTATAAAAGCACAGATATGTAAGTTACCAGTAACTTGCATGCACAGCGGGAAAGTCGGTGGAAATTTGTACATGACATAGACCACAAATTCATGTTTTTCAGAAGTGAATCCCAGTCAAAGTGGAGCAAACATTCCTGGTTCCTTACAACTAATAACGGAAGAATGGAGACGGCTGGTAGCTCTTGTATCTCGGGTCTCTACCGAGCTGCAGCGTCCATCACAACTTTCTAAAAACAACTCAAAACATACTGACCAATAGCTGCCTGCTTTTCTGACTATTAAATAAAAATCATTTCGTGGTTTTTTTCATCTTCAATCCTCATAGTAACATGTTCCATGGTTACAATTCCTGTACCTTAGTCATGCAGCTGCGATATGCGGACGAGAAGGTTTGGCCTGGTAAATTTTAATCTGCTGAATACATATAAAAATGCTTACAGCTAAATTTTAACTATATGTTTTCTAAATTGACACTCTCACCATAAATGCCTGCCTTTGAACGATGAATTGTAATCAAGAAGGTAAATTGTTAGAATAATAAATAATGGTTGGGGATCAAAGGGTGCGCAACGTCCAGATTCAGCTCTGGTGCGTGGATAAAGGTAAAAACAAATGTTTTGTAGACAATTTTTGCCTTGTGCCGGATATTACGGCAACCTCTAACTTCACACATTAAGATCGTACCTTTGGGTTCCATAATACTGTAAATAATAACTAGTCAGAACACTTCTCTCACTCACAATACCACTGCCATTAGCAGTATAAACACAAAAAGCACAAAGATGTACACTACAAAGACATACAGGTGAACGGTGGAGCTGCAGTTTTCTGGATAAAAACACAACATCGTTTTCATTTCTCATCTAATTTCAATACTTTTGATTTACGTAGATGGATGACGTGAGCTCCACTACCTTGCTACTATTGGTAGTCGCTTCTGAAAGTCGCTCGTAGTTAATATAAAATTGATCAATTATCAATAATTATTTTAACTTTGTTGCGACGCTAGACCACCGGTCACTGTCACTCATGTCGCCTGAAGTCGCCAGCTCGAAGAATGATTAGTGGAGGTATAGTAAGTCAAATCACTTAAGTGACACTAAAGGGCAGAATTACTTCAAAACACTTAAAGGAACAGTAATTCAAAAATACCTCCAGGACAATCCTTTATGGGGTTTGTGCGACTTTTTGACAAACTTCTTTATTTTTTAAATTGTTGTTGTATAAGAGAATAGCAATCAATGGAGGGATTTTCTTTTTCGGGGGTTAAATTGTTCCCTAGATGCATCTGCAAGACGTAATCTGAAAGTCAACTGTAGCACATATCTATGAATACCAGCACAAAAAGATATTAAAGTAAACAGATGTCACAATTGTTTTATTAGGACTGGAGATAACTGCCTTTAGCTTGCTAGAAGGCTTTTAAAAGCAGCATTACGGATCTAATGTTTATGATTAGAAATAAATCTCTCCCAAATAACTCACGAGACATCAGCAGACAACTCATTGTGTAAATGGATCAACAATCAATCAATGAACAATCACGGGATGGAAAGAAGAACCGTGTCTGTTAAAGGAGACGTCAGCATTCACAGGAAAGACGAAGAATGTGTTTTGGATTGGAGAAATTTCGAAAGCTATGCGTGAGAATCAACTAAATAAATGCACGAAAGAGAGCCAATCAAATAAGTACAGTAAGCAAATGATGACATCATGGCTATCTATTATGTCTTGACTGGCAAACCTTCTTTAACAACAGTTACATCATTTACTCATCCTCATGTCATTCTAAACCTCGAAGACTTTCTTTCTTCTGCAGAAGAAGATATTTTGAAGAACATTGTTTCTACAGACATTTATACAAATATCTTTTTTTGTGTTCAGAAAAAAAGATTTATAAAGGTTTTAAATGACATGAGGGTGAATAAATGATGACAGAACGTCTCAGTACAAATTTCAGCATGTCTACACTTTTTGGTCAATGAATATCTACGAAATATGGTTTCTAGCTTAACTGCAGACAAACAATATCTAGCATTTCATTTCTATTTTAATATTAATTTTAATATTAAATAATATCAATAATTAATATCAATAATTGTTTTAATTTGAACTCTAACCAACCAGAGTGCAAAGTACCACACTGCACATGACACAGGCCTCACAATATCATAAGTTAAACAAAATATAAAAAATAATGAATGGTAAAAAGCTGCATTGTTTTTTTACTGTGTTTCTACTCTTGTCCAAAGCATCCGGAATGACCGTGAGACACTGTATCCCATGTCCTTTACATCTAATGTCCTTCAATGTCCCTCCATCTTCCCCCAATGAAGGTCAGAAACCAACCGTAAAATTAGAGCTGTGAATCCACTCCGACAGCAACGCTGCACAACTATGACATCATAATGCCAGAAGCCAAACGAACTTCATGATTGGATGAGGGACCGGCATGAGCTCCAGATACTTCATTACAAACGTGAGAAGGGATTGTGTGCTGTAAGTATGTCTGGGAATAGAGAACAGGTTCATACTCTGAACAAAAAGCAGGTGATACACTATTCTCAAATATTGTGTTCCTTGGGCGTGACTCTAAATCTAACGCCGAATAAATGTATGAATTGAATCTGATGAAAGAGTATAAAAGTTGAAAAACACAAGACCGCTCTATTCACAAACAAATGATTCATTTGCTGTGGTTCCTTACAATGACTCAGTATTCTGTATTATATTATATTATTCAGTAACTATAAATGGAATTTATACACATTAAAGGTGTTTGTTTTTGTTTTCGAATAAATGAAACGGTGATCAAATTAAGGAACCAGAATAAAAACACAAGTTCACGTCATTCCTTTCTTACGGTTATGACTTTATCAAACGCTCAGTAAACACTAAAACTTTATTTCCCGAGTCCAAACAATGTGTCCAAACACACACCCTCTCTCTGTAAAGGCAACCTGCTTTAACCTTGACAAGTGAATGTGTTTTATGGCGCAGAGCAGTTTTTATTGTTTCACGTCAACTCCGTTTAATAACTGACGGCTTTTTTATGAGGGCCGTCGCCGCATCTCCCCTTATACACACACACAAACCCCAACATACACATTCATCTCTCTCACAATCGGCTTCCACAGGCCTCAAAATATCAGCAGTGTTCAGAACCAGTGTCCTAATCTGCATCACATCAACAACGCTCGCCAAGAACAAGACCTGAGAATAAGCAATTCGATCGACCTGGGAAGAATCAATCCCATTGTCCTGAAAATAATCTGTTCGATCAACACCAGAATAATCGGTTGGTACGCCTCGAAGAAAGTTAATCTCGCACTTAACAAAGAAACCTGATTGACGACTAACACACGTGTTCTCAACAGCGTGTTCTCAACAGCTGCCCGACATCTCAAGCACAAGAGAAAGAATGACCTCTCTCACAATAACTAACACACACAGCCTTCTCAAGTGTCTCAGTTCCAGCAGTCGTGGGTCAGTCGTCAATTTCACAGGATGACCTAAAAACCAGAAGAGACAGATATAAGATCTCCCTCTTACCTGCGACAGAGTTTGGTCGAGGCATTATCAGGCTGGATGAGGTCTGCGTGTGGTACTGCACAGGTCCTTCAGAACCGTGAGCTGATGCTCCTGAGCTCGTCTTAGCTCTGCTCCTTCCCTCTGCCCCGGACCCTGACCCTTCCTCTTCGGCCACCGGAGAGCACGCGTCTGCTCGTACGGCCGTCTGTGCCAGCGCATGCTGACCGCAGCTCCTTATACTGCCATCTTTACTCCACTCCAGACTGGAGCCGCTGCGGTCGTCATTCTCTGATGAACTCGTGATGGTGGCTGAACAGAGAACGAGAGAAATGCACAGCACACAACAACTTATTCCAACGTCCGCACTGATTTTGAATAGAATTCTGAATCACAAAATAGAGACGTTTTTCTTCTGCGCTTATTGAAAAGTTAGACGGCAACGTTGTCAAGGCCCCCAAAACACCATTGTCGTGTCCTTGGTCAAAACGCATCGGACGAGTTTTCAATTTTACAAACAAGTTCTTTTTATATAAAAGCGCTGTTGTGTAAAGCACACTTAGTCTCATTTATTTCAGTTCTGATTTCAGTTTTATGCAATCTAAGTGTGGACTGAATTTTATGGGCTAACAAAACAAGCAAACACACATTTTTTTTATAATATGTAACTATTTTGAAATTTTTGGGGAGCAAAATGGAAAAAATTATGTTACTGAAATATGATGATCAGTTCACGGACATTGGTTAAGGTATTTTTAGTTACACGCACATAAACATTGATCACATGAGTCCAAATGAAAATCTAGAGGAAAAAGTAATGTTGGCACAACATGAGGGCAGACACAAAAAAACAACGCTTTAGAAAGAACAAGGTAAACTCTGTCAATCCCATATGACCGGCATAATTTACACCCGAGCGGAAGCAATGTTGTGATATGAATGATGAGTCACACCGGCTGACCTTATCAACACCTGAACATCATTTTCCAACACATTTAACATGCTGGTAATGAGTGTTAGCCTGCTTTTGACCAGCACAATCTCATCGCTGTCTGCCAGTTACAAACATGCTGTCGAAATGGATGTCTGTTTGCTATCACTATTAATGAAACATTCGCTTGATATTATTTCATGAACTTGACATCAAATTTACTATTCCGGCTTGTACAGAATCTAGTATCACCACTAAACAACCTCAGATCTCATTAGTGGGTCTGTTTGAAAATAATCATAAGGTTTAGCTTAACAACATTTTTCATCCGCACTCAAGCTTTATGAGGTCTTTCTCAATCTTTAATGTCTCAATTGTCATGTCGATAACACTGGAATTGCCCAAATGTAAAACGCTGAGTGAATGAGAATGTGAAGCCAAAGTCACATACTGTATGTGTGTTGAGTGGACGTTGAGAGGGATTTGGGGGTTAAAGACTTAACGGTCGAGTTTATTACAATATAACATGTGCGACAACAGCTGCAAACAGACACATGGTGGAGTTGACACACAAAAACGGTCCACAAGTCTGAGACCACCAGTGAAAATGCTTTTATTTAACATTTATTTTGTATGTCAGAATGTTTTTGGACTTATTTTACGAAGATGACTTTCCCAATCATTCATAAATAAACATTTGATTTCATTTTAATTTAATTAAAAAATATCTCTACAGGGTTTAATAATTTAGAGCCAAATGTGAATAAAGACATTTACTCTAACAATATTTAAGAGCTTTTACTAATTTGGTGTTCAAGCTTGGAAATGACGAACTTTGAATCTGATTGTGATTATTTATTCACATTTCTTGATATCTTTCCAAGAAGGTTGAAACCTTATCTTTTGCCAACATGCATTTACATTAGAGGGTGACACGGGAGTGGATTTTCAAACCTCTACCGTCCCATTCCCCCCCCAAAATTCCCAATCCCCCGAAAAAAAACTGGTGAAAAATCCCACTCCGTGTATCTTTTTCCCCGAAATCTGTCAGTTACAGTAAAAAATACAGTAAGACTGCCTGGAAATGTCGGTGAGCATCATTTTCCCAGAGTAGTCGTTCCAGCGCGAGTTTCTGGTATGACTCCATTTTGATTTATATTTTCGCGGTTACAGTCTAGTGAGTGGATGGGGAAGCTGTCTTCTCTTATATTATTAATTTTTGGCATATCAACTCGGTGCATTACCGCCAGCACATCATTCACTTAACACGCCACACCAAAGCAAACAGAAGATTTTATGTTTATTCATATCAAAGGTATATTTGTGTATTCCCGGTCCGGCTCACATTTTTCCCCGTCCCGTTCCAGTAACGTGATTAAAAGTGATTTTGTTTCTCCAAAAAATGTCAGTCACTAATGTACATACACATACCTGTTTAATCCCATCAAACCAGCTGTTCAACGCCACATTAAGTGTTTCGAACTAAATGTTCTCAGTGATCTCTCTCTGCCACCTCTCTTCTCTTTCCGTCGTTCCCTCACAAACTTCAAAGTCAAGCGAGTATTAATCACACCCTGAGCGGCCACACAGGGCAAAAACTCTCCTCTACATCAACAAACCACCATCGCCCGCTGGCAACATGTTCCACACCTCCTCAGAGCGGCTCTGCGGATCTATCCTTCCTCTCTTTCTCCTCACAATTCTCAAGTCTCATACATGAAACACCAGCAGAACAGACAAAATCTGTGTGTAATCTAAATTATCACATTTAATTCAATCCTGCACTTTACTTGAAGGGTTCAAGAACAATTTACTCAAATTCATTGTGTTCATGTTTTATAAATGAAACCCAAGGAGTAGCTACATCCAGGGAACACAATTTGCACTCTCCAAATAAGAGATAAAGTGAGTTTTACTGGGTCAAATAAAATGAAGAAACTCTCAAGCTGGAATCATATATTGTTGTACGATTTATTTTTGTCACAGAGACAAAATACCACCCATGTTCTCCCTTACCGAAGAAATCCTAATAGAATTTAGGGTCAGACCCCATTTCTTATCACAACCTTGTGCTATTAATTCACATTCTCAAATATTCTATTAGAAACTAGGACTTCCGCGCTGCGCTGTTGCATAATTCATAAGTAAATGTTTAATATTTTTGTCTGCAACTGTTAAAAATGCGGAACAGCTCAAAATCGAATCTCTGAAACGGCCAAGCTGCATCAACACCTCATGTGGCAAACACCACACGCTCGGATCTACAGAACCGGCCAACAGGGGCTGTGATTTCAACACTTTGTGAATGTCCACACGGAACGATGCCAACGCAGCCCCAAAGGTCACATTACACATTTAAATATTGTGATTTCAGTGTGACGGGACAAGATAATAATGTATAATGATAATGAGATGCATTGCATTGCAGTAATGAGATTTTTTTCTCAGACAATTTGATCATTTGAAATGAAAACAAATCTGACATATGGCCACAAAATTATAGGTTATTAACACTGACATATAGTACATCTGTACATTTCTAATTTCCCTATTTACGCCTGCGTGGAAACAGAGCACATATCATTATTCGACACCTTTTCACATTTAATTCGTTATTCCCAGATAACAACCCCTAAAAACTAGGGCTGCACAATAAATCGCACGCGATTGTCACGCGCATCTCGTCAGTAAAACCGGTCCCTTGATTAGAAGTATATCGCCATCAGCTGCTTTCAGGTGGAGCGGCATTTATTTCACAGAGCCGTAGTTCACTGACAAGAGGGGAAATATCGCATTCATAATCGCAGGCGATTCATCCGCTATTATGAATGCGATATTTCCCCTCTTGTCAGTGAACTACGGCTCTGTGTAGTAAATGCCGCTCCATCTGAAAGCAGCTGATGGCGATATACTACTAATCAAGGAACCGGTTTTACTGACGAGATGCGCATGACAATCGCGTGTGATTTATCGTGCAGCCCTACTAAAAACTAATAACACACGGTAACCAGGACGCAACAAATCATTTTGCCAGGTTTTTGACAAATTAAATATAAATGTCTTTGCATATATGACATTATATTTACAAATTATTTAACCAAATTGAATGTTCGAGACATTTGAACGTCGTTTCTTATCTTAAAACCGAAGCAAACAGCAATTTCCTCGCGGAAGGTCTGCATTCAGTAAAAAATGAGCTAATCAAATATTTCAAATTGAATTCAAGGTTTCTTTCCATTTAATGTAGATACTGAATAACATCCACACAGGAACACGGATTGAACGTGTGCATTTATCTCACCGATGATCCCACTGTCTTTGCTCTCGAGGGTGGAGCTCGGGCTGGTGATGGTTCCACACGGGCTGCGGTGATTGGCTGCTGGCCGGCTGCTGCTACTGTTTAAGGTGGAACAGGGGCTGTCCGTGCACGGAGACGCTGTGCTGCTGGTCAAAGTAGAACATGGACTGATACCCTGATTTACCGCACACTGCAGAAACACACAGAGAGAAGTTGTGTTTATACAGGCTGCTTTAGTGGTTTCAAAATCCAAACATTGATATCTCTGTTATTCGTGTAATGACAGTGAAATTGAAAGAGACTAAAGAGAGGGAGAGAGAGAGAGATCGCAGAAATGTAATGCCTATGTTGAAGCAACCCATCGGCAAAACAGAAATGTTTGAACTCAGGACCTGTAGACATATGAATCAATCCCACAGTTCATCTGTAATGTTTACCTCAATCCAAATAAGGCCACAAGCTGAAAATAAACAGCCAGTGAGACACAGATACATGGCCAACGTCACCAGCCTTCAACCAATGAGGACGTCTTTAATGACTTTAATTTACTCACTTTCATGTCATTTCAATTCCAATGGCTTACGTTCTTGTGAAGAACATGAAAGAGGATATTCTGAAAATGTTGGTAAGCAAACTGGACATTGACTTCCATTGCTCAAACACAAAACTTTAGACATTTCTCAAAATATCTTTGTTTGTGTTTCACACAATATACAGTCATATACAGGTTTGGAATTAACACAAGGGTCAATAAATAATGACAGAATTTACCTTTTTCCTGACTATGTTCTCCACTTAATTCCTTTAAGATTCAATCCAGCATGTAACTAGTTATTTCAGAAAACATTTTGATATAATGACTCAAAAGCCTGACCTTCACACAAAGTCTTAAGGGTCTACAGGGGGTCCTCTCTGCGATGACATTTCCTGTTTTGGTTTTCAGTTGACGTGAAAACACAGTGACATGCTGCATGTAGGCTTTTAGTCAGCTTTCCATTCAGAGTTTTGGAATTAAAGACTCAAACATTTGCACCACCTAGACATTTTAAGCCCATTTTTAATAAAAAAATTGAAATGCAGATAAGAGGATATCAAGTCAGAACTGTATTTGAAAACATTTTTGATCTCAGTAGATCCTGACCAAAATAAAAATCGTATCATTTCACTGTCCCAGTCCCGTAAACATGTTGTTCATGATCTACCTCACCGACCCAAACGGCCAAAACGAAAGACCCAAACCAGCACCAAACCCTCAGCAGAGTCATGTTTGGGCTGTGAGTCAGTCAAGGTCACAACACAAGATGAAAGTTTCTTTCAAGTGAACTTTCCAGAGACAGTCTGTGGAACTGATTAAAACCTTTCACAGAATCCCACCGGACAACATCTTCCAACAACACGCAAACCCCATCGTATAATCACATCATTAAAAAGTAAATCTCCAACCCAAACGCGCCGTTGCATCATCGCACCTAATTTAATTTCCACAGGCCATCAGACAGATGAACGATGATGATTTATTTAACAAAAGCTTCGCACAGAAGAAGCTCTGTTACAGAATACGGGAAAACGTCCAGAGGAATTCAAAGAGCGCTTGTACTGCCTCAGAGTCGCTGTCTAATTATCTTATCAGCCGAACGCAGAGCGAGTCCTTTTAACAAAACTATTTCTAGACCGGTCCTCGTATGCATCCTCAAGTTAACACGCACCTCGCACTCATTCAACTTTCTCATCCGTCAGCGCTTCGGATCCCATCGTGAATGACTTACTGCCGTGACACACAGACACACTCCGCCTCTGACGCTCTTCACTGCATCTCACACGGACAGACGGGAGTCGCTCCGGTCAGCGTGAACGTTTAATCCAGCAGCCCGCTGTTGCTCCGCTCCTGTGCTTCTCAATCTCTCTTTGCATTTCTTGCGTCTCTCTCGCCCATTTCACTGTCTCTCTCGCTCACTCCTGCAGCAGCTGTGGAGGGAAAAATACCTTTTTTTCATTCTTGTCGTCCATAGGTATGCGCGTGGAGCCCGGGATGCCTTCGCCCAGTAAGAACCCCAAGCGTGTCATCAACTCCTGTGTGGCGGGGGAGGGGCCAGGAGCGGCCAGCTCTGAAAGAGAGAGAGAGAGAGAGGGTGAATGAGAGGGGAAGAGAGAGAGACCTTCGATGTGTGTGAGTGTGTGTGTGTGTTTTCTGGGAGCATGCACACACACCAGCTGCTCTGAAGAAATTCTCTGGACACAAGACTATAGTGTGAAGAATTGAAAGAGTTTGATGATGTAGGTGCCAATTACAATTCTATAGGCACCACAAATCTCAGAAGTCTTCAGAAGTGCAAGGATTTGTTAGGAATTGAGGACTGTGGTTCCTATTCCATTAATAATCCAATTACAGTATTTTTGTGAACCATTCTGTACTGTAAAACAAACAACAGGTTATCTTTCCATTTACTGTATTTAGGGAAAACGCATTAGTTATCATTTATGATAATATAGCAATTAAGTATTTGTGTTCCTGTAGCTCACTTGGTAAAGCATTGCATTGGCAATGCAAATATTTTGGGTTCAATCCCAAGGAACACACATAAATGTATAGCTTGAATGTATAGTAAGTTGCTTTGGGTTCGTGTAAATGTCGTGTCAATACAATTACAGTGAATGTATTCTGTGAGATGGCATAAAAACCACAGGGAGATGGATTTACAGACACTATGTAATCAGAAGAAACTGTGAATCAGACACTCAGAAGATAATATCTGATTCACAGGCACAGATGCCGACTGATCGTCATGACAACAGCTCTGATGCTTATATTAAATGTTTGACGTTCAATTTGCACGGGAGAAAGAATGCAGCTGGTTTCTTTAATAAATGCTATAAAAACAGGTCCTCAAAACAATTATCCATTTATTGATCATCCCTACACAAGTCAGACGCGCACGCACAGCCACCGATCATTAACCAGATAAACAATAGTCCTATCAGACCTAACAACCCTGAATAAATGAAGATAAAATGTGTCGGAATATGAAAATAAACGAGCCTAAATTTAAATAAGCTGAAATAATGAAAAGGGAAAAAATCTATAGAAACCCAGAGAACAAAAGTGTGCACAAAATGGAGAAGCCAAAAATGAAAACGTTCATTAATCAACCTCATTCTGTGCAAATACAAAATAGAAAGTGTCATGATTTTATGTAAACAATTCCTTCCATTACTTCTCTTCATGGCTTAATATAACTTACTGTACATTAGTCATATGGAATGAATACACCAGTATCTTATCTGTAGTAGTGTTTACTCGTTCAACGGTTTTATGTTTTGTTTATTATTCCTCCGTCTTCTCACAGTCTATCCATCCATCCATTTCTCCTCGCCACCGTGTCCTGTCATTTTCAGAGTCATTTCCAGTCTAGTGCTTTGAGGGCGGCGGGCACTGTTTGGCCAGGACTCATTTGCATGCTCCTCAAAACTCAAACTACAGAAGCGTTCACAGCCAGAGGACGATTTATTAAAGATCTTCCCATCACATCTAACCAAAAAAACAAAGCAAATCTCCCTCTCTCTCATCCATGTGTTCGGGTTAAACATCTTTGACTGCAGATGCCAGAGTCACGGTAACAAGATGTTAACAGGTGCCCTTTAAACTGCCCGTAGCCCACACCCATCATCCTCACCAGAATAAATCATTAACATTAAATGAATGTGCTTTCCTTCAGCCTGTTAGCGGTAAACTGCAACACTAACATTCATTTTATTTGTTCAGCTTGTGGGAAAATGTCTACAAAAATATATTTATACGGGTATACTGCCGTAGTCGGAGACGACACGTCCACTGTCTGAATGTCTAATACGGCACAAAAAATTGCAAATAA
This sequence comes from Triplophysa tibetana, assembly GCA_008369825.1. Taxonomy (NCBI): domain Eukaryota; kingdom Metazoa; phylum Chordata; class Actinopteri; order Cypriniformes; family Nemacheilidae; genus Triplophysa; species Triplophysa tibetana. The sequence continues at coordinate 2,725,500 of CM017902.1, forward strand.
TTTATAGAGTTTCCAAGACGTCATCTGAATTTAGTAGGATTTCTGGGAGATGTAGGGACAATGGGTCTCATTTCATTAAACATTCGGAAATATATGAGTAAATGCATGAGTGATGAGCGCGCAAAATGGATTCACCAATACTTCAATACTATGTTAATAGATACCAATCATTCGTAAATACGGCGTGCATGCATGCTCATTCATAATTAGCATAATCGCCGCCTATGAAGTACCGCTACGCAAATCACGTATCCTCTGGATTCCATTATCATGTTTGGCACTTTGTTTGGTCAATGTACTGTTTGTCCCGCCTCTCCTCCACTGTGATTGGACAGCTGTGTTAAAACGGACAATGACGCGGTCTGCGTTTTACCCAAAGTTAAAGAGTAAATAAAGACAGGGCAAAGTAACTCAAGAAATATAAGGGTGATACACAGCGTATCAAAATGCACCGTAATAAGTTTGTCAAAAAGAACATTTGAATGTTTTAAGCAGCATGAACGTGTGGTATGGACCAGTTGGTTCGTACCAACTAACATTTTGAAAAATACGAACATTTTCAAGAATCCAAAATTTTGAGACAGATGGACTTTACGAACGATTTACCAAAAAAATTGACCTCCTGTGTTTCATGACTGATGCCCAATGAATTTAGGTTTTTAACACCCACAAACGTGACGCTGAACAAAACAAACTGCGATCGGGTGCTTTACAAGTCAGTCAGACATCGTGGGCGGTCCATGGCCAAAGAAAGCTGTTTTGGAGTCCAGGGCTGTGTCCGAAATGACCCACTATACCCTGGTTCACTATTCCCTACATAACTAATATAGATCACTTTAAGGAGTGGGTAAAACGAGCGAGTAAATTCGGACACTGTGCGCACTGGAAGCGCTGCGGGCGCCGCCATCTAGCCACATGCCGGAATTCATTCAGCGCGATCATTACCATAGACGGCTAGCAGCTAGCCGCGAGTGTACATTGGTCGTAGACTTGTTATTATGATGCAACTTGGGACTGAAAGAGTGCACTAAATAATGTCCACTATAAAACACTGTATAAAACAGTGAAGCTACGTTAAAAAATAAATAAGAAAAAGTAGACTTCTCAGCTTTATCAAAGGCTGAGTGGACATTCTTCTTGAAGCAGTGCATAAATAAGGTTGAAGTCTTATGTGTTACTAATGGACATCAGTGTTTGTGTGTGTATGCGTGTGTGTTATTTGGATTAATGAAGCTCTAAAGAAAATGGCCTTTACTTCCAGGCAGAACTCGCAAAACAACTGCAGGGAATCTTGGGAGATAAAGTGGGTTCATCTATCAGAGACCCATATAACAATGACAGATCTAAACATTTACATTTTATAAGGTGATCAGTAAGTCAGCATTGAAGACGGCCAAAAATCGACATGACATCACGACGAGTGAAAAGCTGTTTCTCGTTCTTTCACTGTCTGTGAGGACTGCGATCACAGCTAACCTTACTTGGTTTAATTTCATCCATGTGACGTTTCTCCTAATCACAAACTCCATCTTGATGATGTTAAGATGGGCCGATCATCAGATGCTTTATTGTGACCTGCTATAAAACTCAAACACTTCATATAATCCATGAACACTTGAGACTGAGCTGCTGCTTATCATTAATAACACAGACCACCCCGCGTCACAAGGACATAACAGTCAAAAAACCAAACAAGCTTTAATCCACAGCGGGACTCGAGAGTGTTTAGGGGCAGAACTAAATATAGTAGCTTTGTGTGAGAGAAAGTGTACGCGTGAGCAGGTACCAGTTGTGGCCTCGGGGAATATGACACAACAATGACATCATGTCAGTAGACGGCCTGCAGGCAAACACAAACCAAAATTATCCACATCAGACTTAAATCTGCACTACAGGGAGAGACCGTCAACATCCTCCAACACAGATCCGAGTTTACATATAAACATAACAGGAAGCAATTGTCATTGAATAATAGGACATTTTTTATAATTGTTATTTTTAATCAACATACGTTTTTATTGAAGATCCTTCTGCTTTAACTGCCGTTCAAGAAAGCAACACCCTACCTGAGATGTTCCTTTACAGTGATTTATTTAAAGGAGCAGTTCACTTTCAAAATACATTTTTATGATAATTTATTCACCCCCATGTCATCCAAGATGTTTATATATTTGCTTCTTTGGTCAAAAAGAAATGAAGGTTTTTGATGAAAACATTCCAGGAGTTTTCTCCATATAGTGGACTTCAATGGACTCCAAACGGTTGAAGGTCAAAATGACAGTTTCAGTGCAGCTTCAAAGGGCTTTAAACCATACCAGATGATTAATTAAGGTCTTATCTAGCGAAATGATTGGACATTTCTAAAATAATTAAAATGTATATGCTTGATAAACTCAAATGCTCGCCTTGCTCTGTTCTGGGATGCTCGTTCATGACTTCACGTAATAACGTTAAAAACTTGCAGGTTAAACTTATAAACACTGACTCGGAACATCTGCCTACGTCAGTCGTGACCTTTTCAACGCAATTACGTATTTCGTGAAGTCATGAACGTCCATCACCGAACAGAGTAAGGCGAGCATTTCTGTTCATAACGCACATACATTTTTTTTTTTAAGGCCGATCGTTTCGCTAGATAAAACCCTTATTCATCGTCTGGTATCTAAAGCAGGGGTTTTCAAACTGTGGGTCACACAGTGGCATGAGGTGAGTCGTGGAACGTCACTTGGCTTTTGAATGACACACAAACAGTTTAGTCTTGTTAATAACTGGCAATTATAATAGCTTTGATATTTTACCATTAGTTAGTTTGGTATTGCAGCTTGAATTTAATTTATTGTATTTAGGGAAAATAAAAACTCTTGTACTTATAGAGGATAAATGTGTATTTTAATCTAAAGCCCTTTGAGGCTGCACTGAAACTGTAATTTTGACCTTCAACTATTTGGAGTCCATCGAAGTCCACTATATGGAAAAATATCTTGGAATGTTAACATCAAAAACCTTCATTTCCTTTCGACTAACGAAACAAATACATAAACATCTTGGATGACATGGGGGTGAGTGAATTATCATGAAAAATTATTTTGAAAGTTTACTACTCCTTTAACCATAGTACAATCTCTTTAACCAAACGTGTTTTCTTTCCAACTAAAATATCAATTGTGAATTTATTTCACATACAGTATTCCATTACCAAAACACTTAATCCTATCAATACAGTCATGATTCTTCGGGAGGCAAAATATTTGTGTATATAATCGAATGCCTCGCTAATGAATGTGTTGAGTTGTACAGATCAAATCGCTGTTTGATATCATCAAATCTCTTATGTTTCTCATGCAGTGTCTCCAGGGAAATAAAACTACACAGTGACTGAGACATGGAATCACATCATTGACTAGCTTCACGCATGCTATTTAAAATCCAATTTACAGGTTATGAGAAGTATACTGTATGCATACGAAGTGGCTGAATCTTACACACCTGTCAAGAACATTTCACCCCAATATCAAAAGCGAAACATATTTAAATTAATAAAAATGGAGTCTGTGTTATTGTGTTGTTTTTCTGACAATTAAGCTAGAAATGTAAGTCTAAATCAAATAGAAGATGAACAGATTGTGTGAAACATCACAATTCTTCTATTTTTTTATTTGTATATTATGAGAATAGTTTAGAAGTGCAAAGGTAAACATATTTTTTTTAAGTTCGGATGAAATATTTATAAAAAACTGAAATGAATGCAAAGGAATTCAGTCAGATTTAAGGATGAAATAAGACCTGAGCATGTCTTCTTGGAATTCTCCCCAATCTGACATTAATATGTCCTCGACATAGTCAGCATCATCTCTATGACAACACATCATGCTAAGTCAGAAACACTATCTGCCTAATGAAGACATAATAAAAGAAAAAGTTGCTTAAGTGTTGTCGGAAATCCCTCTTTCATGTTCTTAAGAAAAAAGGGAATCATTTTTTTTATTTATAGTGAACAGTTTCTTTAAGACCTCTTCTTTAAGACTTAATTCTGAATTGTTTTTAGGCTGAATGTACACAAATTGTTAAGACAATTCTCCTGCGAATTAAACTATAATTATAGCATGGAAACTTTTTTCAAAACAACTATAAATCTGAGACTCCAAAAACAAGAACAAATCTAAAGTTCCAACCCAAATATGACATCATCTAAGGGTCATTGTCAGATTTTCCAGGCCTTTTGAAAAGAACTGACACAGTTTACATGAGAAGCAGGGGCTAATGTGGGTTTCAATAGTAAACTTCGTTTGTGAAGAATCTCATCAAGGCCCAGACATTTGGGTTAGAGATCTCGAGAGGCAATCACAACTCCGTAAACAACATTTACGTGCTTCATCAGATATTACGCTTTTCTGTGAATTCCCTCTATTTCTTTCCAGCAGACCACACAAGAGACCAATTTCCTGAGATGAAATTAAGTTTCGACTCCGATATGAAGTGACCAATGTAACCCGAACTTTCCTTCAGACCATAACTAGCAGCTGCTACTGGGAAACATGTGCCACATTGCACATCGTGTACTTCCTGTCTGCCAGGAAGTGAGGAGTAAAGCAACCCGAGTGTTAGTCTTCCATCAGACAAACATAAGCTGACGTTAAGTTGTAGAAACAAGAGCATTAAACACAATTCTAATATTATTATTACTAGAAAAGTGAAGCGTTTAAACTTGTAATAAATCTGTCTGAAAGTATAAATAGCCTGAGGTTTGACAAACAGACTTCTGAGTGAGACACCGTGACTAGTATCATAGAAGATAATTCTGGCGCAATTTGAACATTTTTGAAGAAAATAGGAGTGGTGCTTGCCTGTGGTTGTCAGGGTGTGGTTATGTGATCGCTAAGGTGTTCTGAAATGTGTTTAGAGCAACTGTAAAGCGATAAACTATTGCGTATGCCCAAAATATCAAATCAACGCAATGCAAACCTCGAGGCAATATTTCATCTGTTGGAAAAATTAAGGGCTCAAAAGAAACTCGACTTTAGCACACAATCATTCTGAACCATTTTGGTCCCTTAAAGATGGGGTATCACGCTATGTCATGCATTCTGACTTCTTTACACTGTTAAATGTGCTGGGTTCTCATGCTAAACATGGTCAAGTTGATTAAAAAACGAGTTGGAAGAATGCGTAATATTTCTGTACTTGATACTTTCCCCAGCAGTCCAACTTGTTTCGGAAAGTTTTTTTCTAATTCTGGATCCCCGTGTCGTCAAATGGATCCAATTCCTTTTATTAGCCACTCACCCGGAAAAGCATGGCAAGGCAATAGAAAGACAAGGGAGACTACTATTTGGAGATCATTTGAAACTGATAGATGGTGCGATCCCAGTGCTAAAAGATGCCGGACATGAACTGCACGCGGTGAGTCAAACTAAGTCAAACGTCTTGGTGTGTACGTGCATAATGTACAAAACCCAGAGGGATGATGTGTTGCTTGCTCGTGCTGTAATTCCATCCCAGTCTCACGCAGCTCGAGTCTTTCCGGATATAATCGTACAGCTGTATCTCTCTTTTATAAATATGATCAAACGAAATCCTTCACGACTTATGCAATTTTACTGTATGGGTACTCAAGATTAATATAAGAATGGGCAAAACTGCCTGTGATGCGCAATCTTTAAGGTGACTAAAAACAATTGCGTGCAAAAAAGGAACGCCCACAACTCTCTTAACTTGACTAAGCCGCGTCAAAAAGCCGAAAGTCTATCAGCAGAAGTGGGTAATTAACCATCATTATCATCTCCACACACACTGAGCTTAATTATGCATTATTAATGTAATCAGTGAAGGCCGCTGACTAATTCCATGTAACACTGTTTGTTTTTCCCTCTCCATACTTTCACTGAATGTTTTGGAGATGAAGCATGAGAACAGGTATTTATGGAGAGAGCCTTCACATTCTCAAATCTGAAAAGGCTTGGGAATGCCGAGAGCGGTTTCAAGTCCCACTGCTTTCCTGGTGTTATTGTTGGGAGAAGCAGCTGTATCCATTTTTAAAAACGTAAGTGTAAAAAGATGACACAGATATAATCATAAATTTACAAGTATTTTCATACAGACTATTCATATAGCTATAAAAAGTATGCATTATAAATGTATAAAAGGAACATTTTAAGCATTTTAATCAATACATTAAATAACTTATTGGTCCATATGATATTTTGGTTGCGTTTACATACATGTTTCATAAATGTCTTCATGCCGACATGCAACCTGAGCCTGCAGGAATGTGTGGAGATGCTATCTATAAACTATCTCAGGGTTAAAATAACGTGTGGCGGACTCCGCATGTAAACAGTGTTGACCCTAATGTGTGTGTTTGGAGGTGATGTTGGGATAACTGGGGTGTGTCAGTGAACTATGACAGACATGCAGTAAAAATTTGGGGTGAAAATCCAGGGCAGGTTATATTGGGCTGCACTTCAAAATGCCCGCAGACCCATATTCCCACGACATTTCAGCTACAGGCATCAACTTTACAGAGACAAATGCAAATTTGGATTGAGTAACTTTCTAGCCAGTTTTCAAAAGTAAATAGTGTTCAGTATGTATACTGTGGAGTATCCCTCTGCAATGTACACAACATACCAAACATCTCTAAAATAATTGTAATGCAGCTGATACAGTTCTACATCTACATAAATACATAAATAATACTGTCACTGCTGCTGTGGCAGTCATCTCAGATCACCCGGCAGTGAAGACGCCTTTTGATGACATCACATGACCAGAGTTATACCCTGATGTGAACAGCTGGCATTCTACTGGCGCCAACCTGCCATCACAGTTGTTAGGAAAGTTTGGATCTCTCTCCCTCTTACACACACACACACACACAGTAACAACCAAATCTCAGTCCAGGGATGTGTAGCCAAGATAATAGTAGTACACACACTGAAAGTTACGATAACAAACTGTATATTTTAACCCCTACCCCTAAAGACCATTCAAAACATTTTTCATTTTTAGATTTTCAAAGACTATCATCCGGTACAATTTACACACTTTTTTGCCCATGGGGACCTCAATTTATTGGTTCACACAAGTCCCCATGAGTTGATGTGTATTCTGGATTAGGTCCCCACTGGGATATAAAAACAAGGTCACAAACAAACACACAATTATCTCAATTTAAAATGCATTCAGTGAATAAATGTATGTATTTTCCACTTTGATTACACACTCAATTCAACAAAAAAGACGACGCACAAGTCCAAACATTCAATCATAAAAACCAATTTATCTTAAAGTGACATTGGAGCACAGCACAAGGTTCCCACAACAGGGTTTGTGAAAACATACGTTTTAAATAACTTTGCTATACCTGGAAGTTACAAATTCGCCATACTTCCAGCATTTCACATGACCAGGGGAACCCTGATTATTATATACCGCCCTCACTTTAAGTGAAGAAATGATTTCCTGAAAACATTTGTGAAAAACACAACAGCACTCACCGGCTGTGGCGTCGGCCACTTTCCTCAGTGATGTGATGGCATCTCCGGGAACACGTGGACTCTCCACATATTTCGCCTTTCTAGCAGGTCCTTTAGAACAGAAGGAGACAAGAAGAGAGATCTATCATCAACCACTGCAGGTGACAAGCGTCTCACCGACATGAAACAAAAAGACCCAGCGGTCGACCGGCGATGGGCTCACAACACACCGCTGATGGAAGGCTCGTCTGACGGCGCCAAAAAACACCAGCAGCTCGGGAATGTAAACTACAACAGGAAACCACTGCGATTTGCTATTTAGAAGCACAGAGCCGGGTTTGAGATCGCTGTGTGATACCGTGTGTTTCTCTCACGCAGAATTCTTTTTCAATCCACCGCTATCATTGCTAGATATAACTGCAGGAACTCCTCCTGGTTGAACGCACCATACATACAAGATTTATGGATTTTCTGACACACAAAGAATGCTGAAGGTTATGCGATCCTCAGGGGCCAAATTCAACAGAGTTGATGAAATAAAAACACCGTTCAAATTCACATCAACAGCTTGTAGCTTTCAATCTGTACCTCTGTTTAACATGAAAAACACCAGTGAGATCAAAGACCTCAGCAGCCCGCGTAAGATCTGACCAAATAAAGTCATAGAGTAAAGTGCAGACCATTAGCAACAGGAGCCCTTACATCTGAGAGAGAAAACCATCATCCTCTAAACCTGTTCTTGATTCATCAGTCACGCACCTGTATTACTCAGACCGCCGGAATGCAAACGCAAGAATGTCGGACATTACAAATAAGATAAGGAAGATAATACTAAACTACTTCATATTAAAATCATGAAATAATAGAATTCAGCTTTGATTTAACTCAAAGGGGTTCTACAGTCTTTACTTTATAAAGAAATAGTTTATGCATAATGAGATGTCTTTATTTCCTACAATTTTGAAGGTTAACAAGAGTGTTATGTTAACCTACACATATTATATGTCAAATCACCATTTTTACAGCAATTTATACAATAAAGATGGCTACAAAGGAGCTTTAGAGTAATAAAAAGGAAAGCCATGAGAAATTATGCAAATCCAAAGTACACAGGCGCAGCAAATCAGTTCTGGTTGACTTCAGTTTCTTTAAACAATAATTAACATACATATATATTATAGCCCAAGCATGCTAGTGCTTTAGTTCTTGATCGTCTTTAAAACCACAATGTCCAGAGTTAATATGTGGCGTGTTGCAGCTGTGCTATACTGTGTCCAGATCCTGATCCACACATCTTGTCAGCTCTCATTGTCTGCTCTGTTTGAGCTACACTGCCATCTATAGACACCTGCAGTGAAATACAAGGATTTAATGCATCAATCTGAGCTTCTGTGTGTGTGGTAAACCATAAACAATCACATCTATCGCAAAACAATCCAATTTCCCGGTTTGATCATACAAGAGTTTTCACACAAACTTTAATGGTAAATGCAAATGAACCATGGTGACTTTTCCCTCAGTTTTTGAGTTACCTGTGCACAAACACTGCAGTCTGAATAAGCATAACAAATACCAGACAAAAATATAAGAATAACTGAGTTTAAAACTTGCAGTTTTGGTTTTATGATACACATGCACACACGCTCAAGTGTGGATGCACTCAAATGCAAAAGCACACACGCCTGCACGCACAAGCACACACGAGTCCACACATGGCCACACACAGGCACACACAAGCGCACACACCCACACGCAAAAAACACGCGCGTATACTCACGGGTATACAAACGGGTACAAACACACAACAGCAAAAAAAAATTAATGCGCACATACACGGGCACACACAGCTGTGTTTAAAATGCATGAGTTTCAGCTCTCCGGTGGGGAGGACAAACAGGTATTATCGCAGTTTGAGGTCTGCTCTGTAGATCAGAGACAGAGACACAGAGAGACAGCGAGAGAGAGACAGAGATACGGAGAGAGAGACCGAGAGAGACAGAGAGAGAGAGACAATCGCTCTGCTCCAAAACCTGCATACATAAGCAACAACTGAGAGCATCACACAAACTCCCTAAAGCCTTTATAAACAACACTGTGTGCTGCCTTCTAAAACACCTTCCTGTGGCCAGATCTGAGGAAGCACCAGATGGTTGACACAGCGAGAAAAAGGTTGATTATAAAAACACTTCACTTCATTTAATCACAAGTATCCAAACATAATCAAATATTTGCACAGCCTTTGTACTTCAATGCTTAATTAAACGGAGTTACACATTGCATCAGTTGAATGTCACACGAGCACAAAGACCTCCTGTCCAGTCAGAGCGATCTGAACTGCTTGATCAAGACCTTGCATGGATTCACTAACACATTTTCACTACAAATCTATTTCACTATGAGCAACATGATTGAGATGTTTACCTGAAGAACTGTACACAGCTACAGGAGAAAGGCTGTGTCTGTCTGCTGTGCTCGCAGCATCACTCTTTAGTGAAATCACGGACGGGCAAAAGCAACATCCATGTTGATGTTCATATTTGAGATGTGAAATACTTAAGAGAGGGTTGTTTTATCAGTCTGGCACATACAAACCGTGGCATTAATGTTCTCCAGGACTGTTGCAAGAAATTCAACAAGATTGAAATAAAACACTAAAGTTTGCAATTGTTCAGTGAAGGACTAAAGGACTGAGTTCTCTGACTATTTATAGGTATGTGTTTATGAAAAGCTTCCATCAATATTTGTCACAAAATTCAGATCAAAATATAGTTTCTATTTGCATATATTTGCAGAAAATGAAAACTGAAGAAACTGGTCAGGAAGATTTTTTCAGTCCTCAAATACTTTAAAGAAAACAAGTTCATATTCACTTTTAAGCCATTTTTTATACACTAACAACAATTTTTCTCACGATTTTCATGTGTCTTAATATGCTGACAGTCTTTCATATTGCTGTTGGATGACTTTTTGTCACTCCTGAGGATTGAAATACAACAAACACTGGGAATGGCCGCAATACATCTAGAAATGCTGATCTAAAAAAAAAAAAAGGGGGCTGAATTATGCGAAAATTTTATATATTGCCCAGGCCTAAGCATCAAAAGAAGAAATACATTAGGACAGGCCTATACAGTACATTTAAGAATGGACAATACAGTTGCAAATAATTCTGACTTGAATGTCAAACGTTTCTGAAATACCTTAATAGTTACACACGTCACACACTGTTTTTAAATCAGCGCTGTGTCGACAGAACAAATGCGCTGTATTTAACTAAGTTAAAGCAAAGGCATCATACTGTAACTTCCTGATAAAGACATCTCATCCCCCGTCGTCTCTCTGTGGATTTGCTCAACATCTGCTGACACTATCCAGCTCAAACACACAACACTGCTTTGCCTCCGATTATTTGAACCTGTAGTAGACCGTAGAATCCAACCCAATGTATATTCCTACAACAGTAGATATGGGTCAAAAGATAAAGCTTTCTAAATGGTACCGACACTGAAACTGACGGAAAAGTTTGGGGAACTGAGTGTGAACTTTAGAAGGTTCAACATGATGTGATGGAAATTATTTCCTAAACTTTCCAGTAGAGGTCACCGAGGAGTCAATGGGGATGAGGAAATAACCCCAAATTAAAGCAATGACACCATCACCAGACGAGTTCACCACAGGAAACGTGTTGTATGTGTCTATCTTTTGATGAGAGAACCAAATAACATATGGAGTTATATAAGTATCAGTGACTGCGGGCTAGTAGCAGCTGCTTAGATGAAACCAGTTCAATGTTATAACTTCAACTGTGAGGAAATGAGAACCAGGAATGAGCTTAATAAAGCTGATGAAGAAAGCTGGAAATAGTTTTGGGATCCCTGAACCTACTCCACATCATTATCCACAATTTAGATGACATCTGTAGTGAAAAATCAAAAGTGAGTAATACAAGGGAGAGCCCCGAGGCCAGTATCAGAAAATCAGACTCCATCAGACTCCCTCTGCATCGTCTCGTACCACCGCTCTGTTCGCCCAGCGCCAGACGGCTCTGACCAGCAGAGACAGGAATCCGCTCTGATGAAGAGCTCTCAGATACTGTTTTCAAACACCTTTTTGTGAAAATCTGCTCACCACCTCACATAGACACTATGAAAAGTGAGAGAAGATTCCTTAGGAAAAGTTCAGCCAGTACTTAAAATTCTGTCTTTATTCACCCTCATGTGTTGTTATTTTCACATACGCTTTTGTTTCCTTCCATGAACACAACAGCAGATGTTAAGCAGAACGTATAAGTTGTTGTTTCCAGAGTCTCATGAAAACGGTCAATTGAAGTCACGTGACAGCATTGTGTCAGGAACATATATCATTAATTCAATTATATAATTTTCTATAACAATGTTCCTTTTCACTAGACCTCACCAACCTCATCTCCAATCATGCTTTCATAAAAATAGCTCTTGTACGCACATTGTACCAGATTTTGTTAGCTCCAAATCTATTGGATCTCATGACATGTGACCACAACACAAGACACAAAAGTGAACAAGATCATTAATAAATAATGACAAAAAAAACACAAAGCCATTTGCAATACAGCTGTTAGGTGATATTATGTGCATATTAACATATGCACATAATGTACAAAGTAAGTGCAAGGTTCTTAACGGGTTCTATTGTCTTTTGTCGCTTCACATGATTGCACCCGTTACAGTAGGTCAAACGTCATGTGAAAATTCGATGAATTTATTAAATTCATCGCGACATAACACATACTTACTGTGTGCTCTGTTCTTTTTCTGTGGTCCATTTTGCTCCCTAACGGATGAATGACAGAATGAATGAATGACAGAAATAAGATTTGAATCTCATGACAGCGGCGCCAGAGGGCTTGTGATTGGATGAGGGTTACTTCACTCAATCGAAGTAACAAACCAGAGAACAAGGCCGGAAATATTGGCCATTGTTCAAAAAAAGGTGCGGGGGCCCGAATCACATATTTCTAAAAGTAGGTGGGAAGTGTCCACGTCGTCCCCCACGGCTGCTAGCTATACTACAGATTTTATTTACTGCCCAAGTTGTATAGACATATTTTATGGTATAATATGGTGTTTTGGCATCTGGCAACTGTGATAAACTACCATCTCCTTTTGTTGTACGTCAAAGACCAGCACAGCACATTCTACCTAACATCTGCTTTTCAGGTCATTGGTAATACGGAAATAATAAAGGTGTGGAGAGATAACAGGGAGTGTCAACAAACAATGATTTTTCTGAGCTATTTCTTTACCTTTTACTTGTGTAAACTCATGTCTCATGAGTTGGGTTCACCTTAACAAAGGTCAAGCGTTTACGTCACCTTACACACAACGATATTTTGCCACTTTGCATTATTATAGTATCCAGGGCTTAAGAAAAAGCATTATTAGTATAACTTGCACAATCACAGAGACGTATAAAATACGGCTGAACCTTTTTACAAAGAAAATCCTGCGCTTGAATAAATATCAAACAAACCGTCCATGACTAACACTGACGACCAGAAATATTGTCCCGAAGAGCTACACAAGTCTTCATGAACCAAAAAAATCTCACACGTTTGTGTCCGATTGACATTGATGCTTTAAAGCAAAAGGTTAACGGAACAACTCCTTTAGACTTTAGGGTGCTTTACTGTAAACAAATCTTGTTTGTGGGACTTTGGTAGTCAAAGCTTTTTCCTGCGGAAATCAACAGCATGCTACAGATAATGTTGATAGATCCTAGGTCACGTTTAATCTGTGATCTGCAAAGGTCAAAACAAAAACACATGTTTGCCATGTTTCCGATGTTTATTAGGATCTTCTCCCTGAGGAATCTCTCCTCCAGAGGAAACTCATTTGGGCGTTTATCTTTGTTTAATTGTCAGACTAAAGAAACGTGCAAAGGGCAAAATGGTTGAAGCATGTCGCTTGCTCGCGGTGCCTTCAAAGGTTCCAGCTCTTTCAAAGGAGGTGCTGATACAACACACATGTGAACACCAGATGTGAAGGAGATGCCAGAGTGACCACTAAAAAGAGTTCGACCCTCAGTGCTAAGTCCTCTGAAAACAAAACTCGAGTTGATACGAGTCCAGAGACAATGAGGACAACACTTTGAAGATCTCAGCTGCTGTTCCAACACACGGGGAGCATCAGACAACAGTTTTGTTTACATACACACAGTGTAGAGTTAAGTACCTGTAACCATACGCAAAATCCTGTTTAAACATACAGCTGTTGGCTACAACAAAGTGCTGACGTCAGCACTTTTCAATGAGAGTTAAAAAAGACTCACATTTGGGCAATTTCGCAGGAACACAAGTATAGTTTTCAGACGTTAACAAAAATAAATACAGCTACTCCGCTGTCATGTAAAGAAGACCTACCTGGAGATTTCTTGCAGGGACGAGGCGCCATTACATACGTCTGACGGGGCAGGAGAGGTGAGGACGGGAGAGACATAGAGACCCCTTTAGCCAGGCCGTGCCGAAGGCCTTCATCTATGGATGGGTACATGCCAGCACCCTGCACCGCACCACCCGGGCACCTTCGCTGGGCATTGAGCAGGTACAGCTCTCCTGCTAACAAAAAATACATCAGAGTTACGGGATTAGAAAGCAGAAAACATTAAATTATATAAGTAATGACGTTCCAGATTGTTACGTAGTTTTGAAAAACAGCACTGTGAAACTAGCAATGTTCGGAAAAATATATAATATAATAATATAAAAATATAATGTACTGTATATAATAATACTAACAATAATATAAATACTTTATACTTTGTGTGACTGTACTATATATGTGTCAGTATACCGAGAGAGGTTCAGTGAACAGAGAGATGTAAGGTGTTTGTTTCTCCGGAAGGCTTAAGCCATTGTAAAATGTTTGGGAAATATCGAGGTAGCTAGACTGGTAGAGCTAGTAATGTCAACTACGTGCCAGTACAAGAATAGGTGGATTTATAATGTAACATGCCGCTGCAACAGTAAGAGTAGTTTGGTACAGTGATACACTATTCTGAACAAGGCCCTCTGCTTTCTCACTTTCTCACTCTCTGTCTCTCTTCTCTCCCACTCAGTCTCACCCACTGATGAAGACCACAACAAAGATTGCTAGTGTTTAAAAGGCGGTAAAATGGTGAAGAATGCCAGAAAACAGGAAGTCGGCTTGCCCCAGTCACACCTCCGCCCGGCTGCAGGCTCTCTTTAAACACCCACCGGGGTCCGGTCACAGTGTCCTCTGACGTGAGCGATGACCTCGGAGTTCGTTATGCCCTTTTCAGTCTTGAATGAATTTGAATGAGATTTAATGAAATCTTTTAAAGACACCAAGAAAGCTTGCTAAATGACAACATTTTATTAAACAAAAGTTATTCTGTAATAGGGTGAATATAGCTGGTGCTTTATTGTGTACTGCTGCATGACCAATCAGCAACTAGCAATAAAACGATACTTGTCAAACAAAACTGTGCTAGTGACAAACTTCAAAGCATTCGGAATAAAAACTGAATTCATTCATACCAAACAATGATGAAGTCAAGTTTGACATTTAAGGAGTCACGGACCTTCGTTTCTGAAAGCTCCGAGTCATTCACTCCTGCGAAATTCACTGAGATGCTTTCTTCGTGTCATATACTAGAAAGTTATCTGGAGCGATCTGTCATTTCAAGCGAACACTGATATAGGGGAAGGATTTGAAAACCTCAAGCACACATGCTGTGCATAACTGACAAAGGAATACAGAAAACTCAATACCAAGTGACTCAGCTCGCTATACTCCAAGCAATATAATATTACACGGAACAAAATATACTGTATGGGGTGAAGCAGTCACATTTTTAAGTTGCGAGTTGCATGAGCAGCTCTGTGCAAAAATCTCCTTACTTGTGATAATGGTTAAACAGATATGGAGATAGTAAGGAAGGGTATAGATTTCAACTTTAACCGTTTTGATAAAAGGGTTTATTCTAGTTAAAGTAATAATGAGAATTTCACTTTACGGTTTTCTTTTACTGAGCTTGTTGCAATGCATTCTGGGATTGCTTTTGTATGCAATGATGCATTGGGATTTAAACAGCCCTTGCTCCAGGATGGCGCCTATGATGCCCTAAAATGCTGCCAACATAGAAAGGCTGAGACGGGCTGAATCTTGATCCAACCACAGGAGGCCTAAGACACAGACTAAAGCAAGAATATACCAAATTTTACAGAGAGAGACAGTGTGAGTGACACTTAAGTAAACTTAACAACCTTACATCTGCTCCCTGGGCCTGAATCACACCACATGCACTAGACCTTCAATTGTCCACTGACACCAAACCTAACAAATTATAATGGCGAATGTGTCTTGAGATCTTCCGAGGCGCTTTTACGCGGCTGAAAACGTCAGGCACTGGCTGAAATGCCGGTTGCGGGCATTTGAAATTCGTTTTTTTTTTCAAGCGAGGCGCGTTGGTAACTATGATAGGCTGTGCGTGAAAAAAAAGAACGATCCTGTGGAAAAGAACGCCAGCTGCCTCGGTGCACACAGCCCCTAAGGCTTCGAAGTATAATGATAGCGTTTAAAATGACACTTATTAAACCAGGATTGATTTTTAGGGGATATAATGTCAGAGAATGAGTGTTAAATATTAAATTTAGTGTGAAACTTGCAGAAAATTACAGCTATCTATATATGAATGCAATCCTTGTCTAACAGACTTATGAGTGAACGGTGCATATCAGTGCCCCACTGAGTTAACAGCGTGTACAAAATCATTTTTTGGGGGATTTTGCTGCCATAAAAATAAAGTCTTAAAAATAAAGGGATTTTATAACTTTGCCACTAACGAACCTTTTTTGTTCCTCAAAAAACCTTTCAGTCGAAGGTGCTAACAAGAACCATTTCTTTTTATATTCTGTAATCTGTACAACCATTTTCCACATCACTTTTCAAAAAACTTTGTGAGACACTAGTGTAACTTTGTGACCTTTATATTTAAGAGTGAATAAAGCGAATCACTGCTATCCTTCTGAAACCTCGTCTCCCTTTATTTTGTGATTTTAGCTATAAATCAATATTATCGGTCACCCTTAATGTTTGTCACTGGGCTTTGCAAATATCTAACCAATAACAAGTATTAAAAAGTGCTCATCAACAATGTTTAATCATTTAAAAAATAAAGTGTTTCCTGAAATACAGCGAATTCTGACATTTAAGGTTTCAGAAGGACTGCAACGATATTTATTCATTGAGTTTTCTAAAGTCTGTGGATTCATGAATACAAGGTGCTTTGATGGCATCTCTGATTTTAGCGTAAGTAGCAAAACTGCAAGAAAGGCTGATCTGAATGACTTCAAACTTTGTCCCAATGAATACATTTAAAATAACATTTCACTTCTGACCTAAATATTTTGAAGCAACGTTGCCACAATGGCTGTTTGGATGAACTAATGGTTCATCTGATTAATAATGGCCATCCATTTTTTAAGAACAAATACATTAATATTACAATACATTCAACATTAAAGGATTCATAATGTTACTCATTATGGCTGTGTCTGCGTGTGAGTTGTCCCTCATGTATTGATGTGAATTCATGTGCAACTTTGTCTTCGGTTTGTCTGTGAGGGAAATAAATCTGATCACAGGAATGTGAATGTTCATTGTTAAAGCGTCTAAATGCTGCAGTATAATAGCCCACCAGCCCGTTTTTCCCCTCCTCACACACACACTTTACCCTCTGAACAAAGGGACTGTAACCTTGAGAGAGATGAGCTCTGTTCACACAGAAGCAGGCGTTTAGTATTCACATTGTGGCTTGTCACACTTAAAGACCTCCTGAAAACAGCCTATTTCTACTGAATTTATTAGACTTTAATTACTCAACTGGGGAGTTTTCTTTACTTTAATTAACGTCCTTGTTTGTGATCACGGCTCTTATGTATGTCTACAGGACCTTTGTGTACAAATAATGTGTATGTGCACGCGTGCATGTGTGTCAATTTGTAACATCGGACCGATAATATGGGAAAAATGCATGCAGTTTCTCTTTGTTTAATGTACAACAGTGACTGAGAGATTCAAGGAGCAACTGCAACCCTGGAGATATAGAACGCCAGCAACAGAGAGAGAGTGAGATGAAGCAAAAGAGGGAAAATGGAATGAAAAACTATAAATTGTCTGCACAGCTGAAGTCTCTTCCTCCAAGTCTCTATAACAAATCCAATATTCAAACAGTACCGACAGGGTAAAAAATAGACATTACATTGCCAAAGTAATATCTATCTATTTTTTTTTTCTCAGCATCATCGTCATTCTTATCACAATTCACTGATGAGTCCCGTGAAGTTCATGACTGTCGGATTTGACGGCACAGCACGTGATCAGACTCTTTCAGCTTGATTACAATAGAACCGCATGCCGCACATCTCCCAATATACACCCGCGCACATTGTGTATTTGCTCGCTCACATTCGCACAAACACTTGTCTGCTCCCTGTAGAGGATCATTCAGAAGCCTGCGGCCTCCTTCATTGACAAAACAACAACGGCTCTATATGACAATCCACAGCATCCCATTCACAAACGCAGAGACAGACAGAGAGATTGTGGTCCCAACGGTCCCATGGACTCATTAAAGGTATTGAATTGGATTTATAGCGGCCACTAGCGGTGAGTTCGAGAATTGCAACCAATTGCAGTGTCTTTTGTTGACGCAGGGAAGAGATCAAGCAGGCATTAAAAAAACAGTTGAAAAAGCAATGTCAAAATCAGGACCTGCGTTAATATTATAAAGACTTTCCAGCAGACAAAGGCGCTTTGTAAAGCTGTTTGTCCATTTAGGGCTACTGTACAAAACATGGCCGTCCAACATGGCGAAATTCATGAATGTAGGCCCGCTCTGTTTGTAGATAGTAAAAACTTATATTAAGGCAATACAAACATAATGGTTCATTACGTAAGGTCTTTACACACCTCTGAAGAAATAGTTTTGTATATTAGGTTGCATTTCTGTCAATAGATCCTCCTAAAAATCCTACATTGCTCCTTTTATGAACAGAAAAAAAACTCACTGAGTTGAAGATACTACTAAATATGTAGTTGTGTTAACGGCATGGTGCTCAGTCTGAAATGCTCCCTTTGTAGTCAGCTCACCAGGATTTGGAATGGAGCAAAAGGCATTCATGAACAGCCAAATTCACAGCAGAAATGAGTTGTAATTGTCTGAAACATCAAGGCTAAGAGCACATTAACCAAATATCCTTTCTGGGAACATATTAGGCTCTTAATATGATGGGATACCACGAGCAGACAGACATCAAACCCACAACTAAATCAGACCATCTAAACGCTGGCAGAACTGTCTGGGACCTCTTTCCCAGCAGCCCCTTGGGCATAAGGAAGGGCATGACATTTTCCAGTTCTCTTTATAAACGCTCAATTTCAGCTGGTGTGGGAAAATAACCTCGGACCGGAGCGATGTCTCACCCGTGTTCGTGCGAGACTCTCTGTACACACAAAAAGAAACTCTGTGATATTGTCTTATAGGGAAAAAGGAATTTACCAACCTAGCAACTAAAGACACATGAAGGTGAAGCTAAAACATATATACGTATTGAAAAAAATGGGTAAATGTGTTTGAATAACTGTGGGTGGTCACTGTTGCATCAATTAATGCAACGTACATTAGGTTTACATTGTGTTTGGCTTTGGTAAAATAAGAAAAAAAACACAGAACTTAAAAGACCGAATGGAAAAAGTTTTAGAACAGAAATACTTTATGAGAGAGAGTTTCTTTACTAGAAACCATTGCAGTATGCATCACGGCACCTGACGGTCACCAGCAGACCCTTGCTTTGAATTCCTGACCTGACCTTGGACTGTTGACCCTGATTAGCCACCTCCCGCTTCCTGTCCATAGCAACAGTTGGTTGACTGTTGGCGCGGTGATTCATCGAGGGTGGGGCTCTCTAAGCAACCATGCAAAGATCAGGATGGATGGTGGCTTCAGAGTGGCATTAACACAGATCATTAGGCAGGACTCAGTGAGGGTTAGAGGAACAACAACAGAACTGCATGACTGGACACCAGGAAGCCTCACATGAGCCGCCTTTAGAGAAGATAAATGAAAGTAAAGTGCAGACCACCAAACGCCTTATAATCCCATTAGAAAACAACCAGAAGCTGCAACGTGAGGGCTCACCATGAGCACAACATAACCATATACGGGTCATAATTTAGGCCAAAATATCTTTAATTTAATTTAAAATTATGTTTTTTTTTTTTTTAAATAGACTTTCCCCCAAAACACATTCCATTATAGTAATGCGGGCAGACACTTTGATAACTTCTACAAATTCTTAGTGAAGCTTTCACATTTCCCCAGACTAGTAAACCTCTGAGTCACCAGTGTGGCATCTCCCACCCTGACCCACAGAGCACTGAATGTGTATTAGAAGAGGTGGAAGCTATTACCACCATCCCCCTCGGCTCTTTGTAAAAGAGGACGGGCACAAAAGCACGAGGTCAGTAGTTCAGTCAGGCCTCTGAACATAAAACAGACAATTCATCCACACACACTCAATGCTAGATCTCACCGTGTGAGACCCTCTAATGAAGAGACAAAGACCGAAAGACCCAGACGGTCACAGAAACTCTCCATGGGACCAGCTAAAGAATCTAATTTCAATTCTGATTTTACATTTCAATGCATCTACAATTATACGTTGTCATCTTTATTTACACTGAAGTCATATCGGCATTAAATAGACATAATACAGTAATTCACTTCATTTTGAGTTGGACATAATAACAACCGCAATGATTCAGTGAATGACTGACTTAGAATCGTGTGATGCAAGGATTTTCATTTTTGCACACGCTTTTATCCAAGTATGTATACGTATTTCCTGAGATTATCCAGAATACGTATTTCCTGAGAATTAAACTCAGAACCCATGTGTTGCTAATGCAATGCTTCAAGACTTTTAGCTTTCCTGTAGCTCAGTGGTAATAGCATTGCGTTAAAAACGCAAGGTTGTGGGTTCGATCCCAGGGAATAAATGTATAGGTTATTGAAATGTAAGTCGCTTTGGATAAAAGCGTCTGCCAAATGCATAAATGTAAATGTAAGACTTCGGCATTAATATCCACGTCAAACTTCATTGTGAAATGTAATTCCGTCTAGACCTCCGATGATTCCACCTCACTGTTAAAGTAATACACCGACTGTTTCTTTTCACTACACAACAGCTTTAAGATTTAAAGGTCATTCTCCCGTGGCAGATCTTAGCCAGATAACATGTAATCCTGTGTAATGCTGATCTGGGAATGACATCACTTTTACTCCCTGCCAAATATGACGTGGTTCTTATTTGTCTCGCCTTTCCCCCCTTTTCTCTTTCATTCACTGAATCGCAGGCGTTTCCAAGGACATGAGCTTTAGACCTTGAAAGAGAAAGAGGGGAAATAAGTAACATTAAATCAGTTCTCTTCCAATCTTATTTACTCAAGTCAAGAATGTGTTAACGAAACCTTGACAGTTTTAAGTTCCCAACTTCCCACAGAACAAGCTTATAAATATCTAAGAGAAAGTGTAAAATGAGGGAAAGGTGAGAGAATGAAAGGGTATCTTGACGTCTGAATCTGGCCCAAGGTCTTGTAAACAGACGGCAGTCAGACAGTGTGGCATGGTTCATGAACATTCCCATGGAACTCTTATTTGGCTTCTGTTGAAATGTAAAGTTGGGCTGGGCCACGTGTGGACACCTGAACCTCGGTGTTTGTGTGTAATTCCATGTGTGTGGCGCTAATAACAGCCTCTAGGGTGTTCAAAGACTTCTGCTTCGTGAGCAGGTTCTTCCTCAATAGATTTCTGTGTTCTTAAAAGACAATCCTGCCTGTAGGGCTATAAACCTGTATAAAGTAATATAAAGCTGTTTTGCAGTGAAATTGGTCGTAATTTGTTTAAGTTTATCAAAAATATTTTGAAACAATGAAATGACATTGAAAGTTAATTCAATACACATGATTAAAGCATTCATTTATTTATTTATGTATACAAATCTGTTTTCTGAATAATACTATTGCCATACAATTATTTTCTAAACTAAGTAATGCCTATTTTCCATTATATGTGCAATATTTCTACTAAAATAAGAGCCTTTGTGACAAGTCACTGCAATGTTTACCTGGAACAGGCATGTTTAAAGTAATAACACGGTTTGAAAAAGCCACTCAAATGTTCTGTAATACATTTCCAAAGGTATGAGATGTTTCACCAAAGACAGAAAGATCAGGAATCCACTAAGTTCTGTGCTATTGTTTGTTTATGTTTAATTTATTGTTTGCTCATCTGCATTTTATTTATTTCTATACATGTGTACATGTATACATAGAAGTTTATTTACTAGAAAGGCATGTAAAAATGATTGGAAAGGGATGCCATGCTTTCAAAACGTTTGGGAACCACTGATTTAACCTGACATGATGCACATGTTTACTACTGTTCCACATTTGTGTTGCTCAAAAATAAAAGATATTGTATTCAATGTGGAAATTTTGAAGAGCACATTTTAAAGCTGTAATTGTAATACAAAAAGCGCGAAACCGTAATAACTTGGCTTAAGGTTATCATACCGTCAAAATGTCATATAGGCCCATGCCTAGCCTAGACAGTTTGACTTTTCAGCTAATTACATGCGGAAACAGTCAAATCAAGTAATCTCTCACCAGTAAATACTAAAGTTGATTGCTAGTTAAGATGCATCCAGATAACTAATGCATAGAACAGAGACAATAACACCAGAGAATAAAAGCCTTCAGTGAATGTGCTCTCCGGTATGAAGTCCTGAATGTGACAGCCTGGGGAATTCTGGGAACTCAAATTCAAAGCTGTCTGGCACTGCTGACTGGTTTGAATGGCACTGTGCTTGAAACTTCCTCCAACAGCTGTCAGTTCTGCCAAAAATTCATGCCCATGTCTGTGAGGAGTGCATTTTCAGTTTATTTTCTTTATTGATGTAATGTGGACTTCCCTGAGCCGGTTCAGCTGTCTCTCACCTGTGGCCGCTCACTGACTATCATGCGTCTCAGGTCATCTGGGCTCTTTTAAATGGGGCTTTCGCACCTGCGGTCCCATGTGTACTGATACACCCACCATCACAAACTATCTGAGAACCCTCTGAACCGCTCTGACGCATAAGATACATGTACAGGCCCACCTTAAAAACCACAGCTGGGTAACAAGATCACACGTGGAATTTTTCTGAGCGCTTTGCACTTTATTACTCCTGGATTAGTGGATGGCTGGCCGTGAAGCAAAAACATTCAAGTCAGGAAATCCATACAATCCTGAAATAACTTTGGTTAAAATGGGGGAACTGCTAGACACACCCTTATGTCAAGTAGAAGAATACGCCTAACTACCTTCAAATTTGTTTTAAACTTAAATTCGATTTTTTCATTAAACCTAGATTTTTATACTATATACCATTCCAATCTACATGTAAAAATAAAACAAGGAGCAATGCAATGAGGAAACACGAAGTAGTGCAACAGAAAAAGGGAGTATTTTTAGGCACAAACTACATTTGTGATATTCATGGTTGTTTAAACTAATCCTCAGAAATAAACAACAGATTTTTACAACAGCTTCCTTTGGCTAATCCAACCTAAAGGCATAACTATCCATTTTACCTTTGCGACACAAAGTGGAGATAGAGTTTCGTTGGGAAAGAAAACCAGAAAAACAAGACTTTAGAATACTTTGGTTTTCCCTGCCTGTTTAATATTTCACCAAACTGTAGATGTACTCCCCCACAGAGAGGCCCAGATTACAGCACAGTCTGAACTGAACATAGCCACGCACGCTTCAGCTTCCAACTCTCACCGATGAAAAACAAAGATATTAGGAATGTTTGGAGAGTAATTAATATCCTGTCCACAGCCTGACCTGGAATTTTAACTATTCCAAGAAAATGTCTCGTGTTTAGAGTAGGGATTAGATGATAACATTACTAAGGAAAACACAGCACATTTTCACTTCCCATAAAAAAAACAATCATGTGCTGTATTATCCTATTATCTATCATCTTATGCCCAAGAAGGGAAAACGCGATGATGACCCACAAACTTTGTTTAAAAACCCAATTCTGACTTTCTCTGAGTGTGCAAAACTCACTACCACGTTGCTAGGGTGTTCTGATACTTCAATGAATCCTAATCAAGACTTCTATTACGTCTAATAAGATATGAAGCAGCAACCTCTGAGAAATAAAATGTTGGGTTCTCTGCCATCTTTGTACTAATAAGTGAAAATCCGGTCCATATCAATAATCTTAAACTACATAACATACTGCGCCCTCAACAACCTGAGAACACCAAAGAAGTCGGATAATTCTAAGGCCATAGCAAACCAACCAATCAGACCACGGACAACTGTGACCAGTCATACAAAAGCACAGAGACAAGCTTTACCAGCTACACACACAGCTGAAACAACAGTAATGGTGAAGCCCCCACTGACCACAGGCAGGTCACCAGAGGTCATTTTTAGACAGAAATGGTCAAACACAGTCTTCTGCTCCTAATTTATGAACGTCCAGCTGTGGAGAATACACAAAGGTTTTGGTTCTGTTACAACAAGGAATTACCTGAGCTAAAGACAGACTGTGTTAAAATAATCGCATTGTCCAAAATGGGTCTTATGACTGAAATGTTACATACTTCAATATCAATTATCATAAACAAACACATCCTGTTGCCGAACAATTGGTTAAATGTTACAAAAAATCCCATATGAAATCGTTTTATCTTCTAATTTGATTGTTTTCTCCTTTCAAGTGCGACCGGGAAGTAGACAGAGCAGTGAGATTTTTATAGATGAATTATTAGTCTGACATCCATGCAAAAACAAAACAGTTTTATTATGAAACTGATCTTACTCCATACATAGTCAGAGATACAAATATAGAAGCACTTCAACCGGGCCAAATCTTGTGCTGATAACATCCACATTCACAGCAGCGCTGCATTCCTCACCTCCACACCGCTGTTACCAGGAAACTTCCCAGAGACATAACAAACTGATCAATGATTCACATGTCCTTGAAATAGTTTGTGTAGGACCATCACACTGCCAGTCAACAAAATCAAAACAAACACACAGACACACATGCACAGGAAATACAAAAGCCTGGAAGAGACCTAAAAAAAACTAAAATACAATATACTGTGTAACAATATTTTATTATACCAATTCTAATCTGCTCATTTGCTTTTGTCAAGAGATCTTGAAATGAACAAGGGGGAGAAAGCAAAGGTTCAGTTGTGAGTTTAAATGTAAACCTTGCAGATGAACAGACCTTAAAAAGTGCTTCTTTAGTGGGCTTATTAAATTGTCCCTTCCCATGGTGCACTGCTATAACTGGAGCACATGTGTGCAGCTATCAAGATCACATTAAGGTTGGGATGGGATGTTATCAATCAAAAGGATACAAATACCTACTAGAGTTTTACCATCTTTAAAGATTTTCTGAAGAATAGTTTACAAACAACACAATTTGTCAAAGGTATCATTTGGTATAAGACGAGTTACGAGAGGTTTAAGAGGCTAAGAGGTTTGTTTAAACCTCACAAATAAATTCACAAGGTCTAATTTTACAAGTAGCGCAGAATCATTAAGAACAGTGATGGCTTTTGGAAATTTGACCTTTACTAGCCAGCCATCTGATCAAAGACTTCAGACATCTTTAAAACGTTGAGTCGATACTGGAATACTTTTAAAACAGGATAAAACAAGTTAAACCACACACATGTGTGAGATGTGTGGAAACCCCTTAAATGTGGTGAGGCCCAAATTGGAAATGGATTTTTAAAAGGCAACTTCACATCCTTAGAAAGAAAATTGTATGTTCAGATTCATGTCTGCTAGACTAAAAATAAAACACACACACACACCCAAACCAGCTCTGTCCAAAACCTTCTGAGGCAACATCCGAAATGAAGTGGAATTTCAATTTTCAAGTGAACATTTTAAAGCACTTCTGATGGACTATACGGAGTCCATAAAGCTCCATTAATGCTCAAGACATAAAAATAAAAAATATTTGGCCTTTTCTATTTTTTGACGGACAGGAAGCGATGGGAAGGACAGAGGGAAGGATCAGGAAAGGACCCTCAGCCTGGACTCAAACTCGGGGTACCGTCCAAATGTCCAGAATGTCCAAATGTACGTATTTTAAAAGTACACTTCTCCCACGTAACATCCCATTTTCGCAATGCATTGTGCGATAAAATCTTTTCTATCTACCTTTAAGGTTTTTAAAACAGTGCCATAGAGGGAATAAAAGACAGAACGTCTGAATAAGAGATTGGTGTTTGTTTGGGCTAATAGTTGTGGTCACTGGCAACAAGGAAGAGTTTCCATGATCCCTTTCAAACTCCCTAGAGCTGCTCTGGGCAAAACCAAAAACATTAGCTCCCATACAGCCTGGATTAAATATGATCAAGACTTTCCTATTTATCCATTACGGTTACAAATCACCACGGGCCCATAAGATTTAAATATGAAGCATAATACAACTAAGTCAATATTAATGAAGCGGCTGTCAATTTAAAATAAGAGTCCCAGAGGAAAATCAGTAAAGTGATTGCCTTTTTAAAATACCTAATAATGCTTAAAAATCAATAAGTCAGTCCAACAATGCGCGTTGATGAGATTTATACTATTGAAGTACCGATTCTATGTCTATTTTACACAATATATGGACATTGAACTTCACTGCAGGCCAGAGACATTGAGAGAGTGTTGTGCAAAGGGAAGTTCAGACTCTTTGAATGTCACGTGATTAATTGAGCCTTCAGAAAGTTACAGGGAGTTTAGTTTTTTCTTTAATTTCTTTATATGTTTAATTTTTTTATTCATTAAATTGCTTTCGTCTTTAAGTGGGTTAAAAGTTTTCAGTTGGTATGTTTAGTCGCAGCTCCATGTGTAACTAGTAACTTCCGGGAAGTATTAAAAGCCTGTGTCACGTGATTCATGGAGCCTTCTGGTAGTTCCAGGAAGTTATGTTTTCTCTTTAAATGCTTTATTTCTTATATTTTGTTTACTCATTAAATGGCGTTTGTCCTTAAATGGGATAGAAGTTTAACTCAGTTGGTCGGTTTAGTCGCAGCTCCATGTGTTACTAGTAAATTCCGGGAACTATTGAGAGCCTCTATGAACCGCCATTGCTGTGAAAAATCTGTTCCAATGGAGTCAACGGAGTTGACGCCACTCTTGCTCTCAATGGCTGCAGGCTATACTGTGTTATAGACATATTAACTTTTGTTGTTTGACAGCTTAAAGTTTAGGATACAAACAACACAAGCTGAAACTGCCAAATAAAATAAATAGTCATCTTAAACCTTAGAATTGTATCCACCTTTTAAACATTTATAAACTCCTGGAAAAATATCAATACCGGTCGTAAACCAGTTATGGGAGACCACACTTCTGTCTACCCTCAATTTTGTGTTTGAACACCTTATGTGTATTACCCTTGACCTCTCTTACTCTGGCCGCGGGCCATCCATATTGTCAGAGCCAGCTCAATATTCTAAGACAGAGAACACCGGTAACTCAAGACAAAATCTGAGCTCAAAAGCTTTTCGGGAATATGATACACAGTAAAGTAAAAAAACAGCCCGTGCTGTTCAGAGAGGCACATCTGTTCAGACAACATGTGCTGCTATTCATCTTAGGTTTGTAGCGCACATGTCCCAGCCAGCCTGAACGTAAACATGCCACTAATTCCCCACAGGGACATCAAATGACATGACGGCAAAGTCATTCTACCGTTGACCACATCAAGAGCTGTGCAAACATGTCATTCTGTGTCCAGAGCAACAGCAAAGATGGAACAGAGGTAATTGTCCCAGCGGGAGAAAGAGTGACTGGAAAAGATCCAAGTGAAACGGGTAGAAAGAAAATGAACCAGTGACGATTTCATAATTGGATATCTATCTATCTATCTATCTATCTATCTATCTATCTATCTATCTATCTATATATATATATATATATATATATATATATAGACCACATCTATACCACAATTATATATATATATAATTGGGACATATAATAAGGATAAACGATTATAATGAATAGAAATCTAGGACAATTTATTAGAAAAACAATTCTTGGATTTCTTTTTTGTGCATTTTGTTGCACAACCTGTAAATGATGTCATATGTCTAAATAAGTCAGCTTCTGTAGAATGACTGATACATTGGTGGTGAAATACTGCAGAGTCTGAGTCAACAACACAAGATACAGGGATTCCCCGAGCTGCACTACACAGAGATACAGTGATGTGAAACAGTGATTCATGCATGCTCAACATGTTCGTACAACTAAAAACACCAAGTCAGCAAAACTTCATGGGCTGTTCCCATGGAAACCCTGTTCTACAATGCTTAAAGGGGCCCGGTGAATGACTGCCAATTATGTCACAAACTGACAAAGTACAGACGGTAATGCATGTATGACTACACATACAAACCCAGCCAAAAGGACAAATATTCAAATATGATACAGTATTTAATATACTATCCAAACAGCTACAGACAAAAAACACTACCACTGACCTCACATGATTGTGAGCACATACCATTGCAAGTGTATGATATCGATGAAACCATCTGTTTAAACCAAATGACAGCGTTCTGCACAAGCAGCAGTTCTGTATATACTAACAGTGCTGCTCAGGCAAAACACAAAGATGACAACTCACAGCAGCGGTAAATGCCAGACCATAAATTCATGTGAATAAATCAAAAACTCCAAATGGATTTATGCCGGCGGATCGCTGACACACAACCACAAGACGACCTCATCAGAACCTCAGACATCTCAAATCAATCCTGTTTATTTAGGATACATTTGTCTGTCCGCTGAAGGGATTTATGTTCTACGAATCAACCTACCGTATGGAAAGCGACAAATCGAAAGCGATGACATCAAGGTTTCATCAGACAGAAACCTAATGAATTTCCCAGACTTTCCAAGTCACATGTGATTATATTTTATGAAGACTACAATAACAGACTGCAACTACGAGGCAGGATCGAGAATAGCATTGTAGACTACCCTTATTGTTGGCTACATAGACAAAAGCATCTGCTGAATGAAACATTTTAAAATAAAAAGTGTGATGCACTGATTTATTTCCAAATGATACTCCAGTTAATTTCCATGATTTTTTCTGGCATATAAATTACAATTTTAAAGAACCCTAATATTTCCAAGTTTTCCATGAGTGGGGGAACCCTGAAACATCTTCGAACAATGAATTCATACCTGCATCCTTCTTGCAGTTTTTCCCGCTGTCTCTGCTCTTCTTCAGCACGGCCTTGAACATGGCACGACCACAGGAATCCCTTAACGATTACGCTGTGAAGACATGAGAGGTGTTTCACATTGAGCAGCAGGTACTATTAGTAACACAGAAGAAACACTTGTCACTTACACGGTGTAGTGTTACACACTTTAGAAAATATTTAGGATGATACCCAATCAAAATAACTTCTTGTATACAATTTTTATGTGCTGGCAAATTCTGAGATTTTTCCCACAGTCCACCAGTCTCATCTGTCATCACGGCATGGAAAGAATTCTTCAATATTTGCTGAGAGTGGCTCGGCTCCGTTATCTTGTTATTCCGGAAAACAAGCCGTGGCATTCCCAACATTCCGCATCTAATTGATGGTATATGACTGAACTTGGGTTTCTCGTGCCACTCATCATGATAACGGTGAGATTTCACTACTTTGTTTACACAGAGGTGACCGCACGGGTCAAACACATAACGACATTTACATTTACTAGGTTACACAGTAAACTTTACTCTAGCTGTGTGTTTCAGCTTGCTTGTTTGAACTACCCGACAAGCAAGTGACTGAAGATAAACACATAGGCTGTGTGCATTATATCTGTTATACAAGAGAACAATGTTGGACAAAGTTTCTGTACTATTGGTTAATTTCTCATCCTAATATTCTGAGGCCCTTGATCAGGCCAAGGAGCAAAAACAGAAATACACAGTGCATCTCAGATGTGATCAGCGAAAGCGACATGTCTAAATCTCGAGTTGTGCTAAACTCACAGCAGGTTAGCTCAGGAGGCATACAGTCACTCCGATCCCCATTGAATCGAGCTCTTAGATGGGAAGCCCTGCTTTGACCCTATCCAAAGTGAATGCTGAAGAGAAAGACCCTCAACATGCTACAAAATTCAATACAAGCACCAATGTGCTTCTATAATAAAACAAAGTTAAAGCAACACCTTAGAATTTTTGCTCACGGCTCCCCCATGTGGTTGATAAGCGCAATTGTCTGTTACCAGTGTTGTAAATAAAGTCGCTGTATAAGCTTCCCAGAAGGCAGCGCAAGCAATACACGTGAATTTATTTATTTACTAAGCTGATGAAACCGGCAAATGCTGAAACGTTGTTTAGGAACCATGTCGCACTCTTCCGCAGGGGCTGTGTGTACCGACCCAAACACAAAATTTACAGAGTTCTTCTACGACTAAAATCATTTTAGAGACATTATTTTCAAGATCGAAAAACTACAAAGTGTTGCTTTAAAAGGAAACTATTTCATGGTGGTGGTGAAACTGGTAATGCTAGTGACAAATAAGATCAACTTTGTTATTGCATTTAGCTTGTGAATGCCCCAAAACATACAAAAACACCAATATGGTGTCTTAGTCACACATTTTATGCATAGTTTTGATAATCCTGAATTATAAAAAATCCCCTCATACATTTCTCATATGCGCAAGTACAGAGCCACTTGGCCAAAGCACTGCATACCCCTTTATGGGTTGCTAGAAATGTGTTGATTTATAAGATAATTAACTTTATATAAACGATTGTGAGATTATTTTTCTTTTCATTCATTTTCATAATAAAGTGCAGAAAACGGTTTTATCTCTGATATGTCTGCTTTTGAGTTCCTCCATTTTGGCTGTTGTTGCGGTTTGCGGGATGGTCAAGTCAACCTCTTAAAAAGACTTAAAAGCAAAGCACATGCAAGCAATTACAGCAGCATGTCACATTCCAGACAATATCTCACACTCCATCTATCTATTCCTCCCTCAAAGCGGCAGCTACCTCAAAAGCCGATCCAGACAGATTCCTGCATCCCTGAAATGAATCTGCTGATATGATAGGACAGGAATCTGCCACTATGATTGAATCTGTATGATTATCACAATGAAGCACCACAATAGACTTCATCTACATCTTGCACAAACAGAGAACAAATTTGAGCCCCAGATAGAGTGACCCGATTTTTTTTCTGTCAGTCTTAAAGGAGTCATAAGACAACGCTCTAACAAATATTATTGTTCGTTTCAGATGTAATGCAATGTGTATACAATATTTAAGGTTAAAAAAACGATGTATTTTCCACCATACATGCATCTTTGTATCTCCTCTTTGCCCCGCCTCTCTGAAATGCGCAGATTTTTAACAAAGCTCATCGCTCCGAAAAGCGAGGTGTGCTCTGATTGTCAAGTTAACCAGTGTGTAGTGATTGGTGGAATACTGCAAGCGTGTGTAAGGCTTCTCACCATATTTGGAACATCAGTTTCCAAAGCAATTGTACTGACAGTACTGAATTGTAGATTTGGGGGGGGTGTGGTTAGATGAGGTGTTTCAGGCAGGTCAGGATGATCATTCGCTTTTAGATAGAATGCATCTTCTGTCCCGACACTTAAATTTTGGCAATTTTACGTGTCTATTGGGGCAACTTGTAACACACCAAAGACACAAAAAACACTTGTTCGAGCCATATGACCTTTTAAAAGGGAGTTGGAGGATGCACTGGTCATTTTGCATGGGTGATGCCCACCCACGCCGAAAATAATGGTGGCACTGGCAGTAGATGTTTATTTTAACATAGAATGCAGTTGATGCGCATAAGGATTATTGCAACTTCAGTATGAACTAGTGTTTTTGAAAAGTAAGTTTATAACAGTAAGCTTATAATAATTTATAAGTGGAGCTGTCATGTAAGGTTTTACAGATAATATCAAATTGATGTCATTTCACTTCACCTCAAAAAGAAGTTTACGGCTACCTGAAAACTTGTGTTTCAAAAAAGATGACAGTATAGCAGCAAAAGTCACAAATTGCAGTTTTAAAGTCCTGCAGCAGCAGGTTCAATCACACCATGTGCCCCTGAATACTCTAGGTCAGGAGTTTCCTAAGGGTTCACAGAGAGCGAAGCTCAATAGTGTTAGCAAGAGCCTCACAAGTTCTGTAATCTTCTGCACATCTGAACCGCAGAACCTAAATTAAATCAACATGTGGCTCTCTGACATGAACAAAGACTTCATCGGCACAATCTCCACTGTGCAAAGGAAAGATACCGTATCTTAAGAAACGGAAAGAATCATGGGGAAATTCTATCAGTCTATCGCCAGGGTAGGCTCTTCAGCTCTATAAAGAAGCTTCATCTCGCTCTGATTCGATGGGACACTTGCCACCCCAATGACTTTGGAAACTGCTTTATCTCTCTACCGCTGACCCTCTGGTGGGCCTCTCGGCACCGTTCACAGATTAAAGTACCTACGAAGACCCTGAAAGGTCCTAAAGTTCTTTTTTAATCCTTGAAGACAGAGCAAACTATTTAGGTTTAAAGGTGAAATGTGCCATTTATGTGCCATTAGCAACACTTTAGCCACGTTTCCAAAGAGGATTCACAATACTCCTGACTGCAATTGGTTGGACAAATAGAATGCAGATTATTGTTTTCCTGATAAATGATCATTGTTAAAATAGAATAGTGCAACCTGGGTTGGACACAAATGTTTTAAAATAGAAGAAGAGGGAGAAAAAAATGTTCGGTGTTCACTTCTGTTCGGCTTTGGCCAATATTTTCATTTTTTGTGCATGCCTAAATATTATACACTGCACATTTAAACTAAGCAATGTAAAAGATTAAACAGTAGTCTTTCCAAAGAATCTACAGTATATGTTATTCATCAACACCTGTGATAAACTTTGGACTAGTTCAAAAGAGGAAGGAGATCTTGTTTCCATCATGTCAACATTTTACACCCCTTAAGAGAACACAGCTACACAATAGTCAGGTTTAGTGTTAATGGAACCATCTGCAGAGCGGTACACAGGAAGTGGACATGTCATTGTTCTGCAGATCGCCTCTGGCTCTTTCCACTCACAGACTGAAGAGTCAGAGAACCAGCCCTGTGTGTCTTCTAGACTCTCACAAAGAAAGTGGGGTCAATCTCAAACTGATGCCAAAAACTGCTTATTTACACACTGTGTCACTCTGTCTGTCTCTCCAAATGTCTCCTTTCAAGCTATTCTACATGAATGATCTTCAAAGTGTACAGTGTCATGACAACTACACAACCCAACACTTGAGTTCAGGCTTCTTGTGTGACCGTCTCATTCCCACTATAAAATAGGTTTTCATGTGCCCATGATATGTCAAAGACATTTGGATGAAAAACGACAAAAACTAGAGGAAAGTTTTTCATTTTCACTTAATAACATGTTAATTGTTTAAACACAACATTTTATAGGATTTGCCTATCCTGTCTATTTTACTTACTGAAAACTTTAATTTTCTTCCTGTTCAATTCATGATATTCTGCCAATTAATAGTTTTAATGTGTAAGATTTTAATTATAATGTCCAAACCTGGTCAGAGTATATTTCTCTAAGTCAATAAAGACCCTCCAGTTTCATTAATAACAAGGTAAAGAGCTCACAAGACAGACAGAAAAGTCTACACAGAAATGGAGCAGTTTTTAGTAGACGGAATATGATGGACCCCATTCTCTGAAAGGTAGAATTTCAGATAAAGTTTCTATAATGAACTGAGCTAGTGAGAATAATGGAAAGATTAACAGTGACCATTAAATGCCCATCCATTGATGCAGAAATTACAAAAATAGCCCGATAACAAGTGATTGGAGACGGAGAAAGAATTCTTCACCTTGAAAGAGGAAATGAGTGAATAAAAGACAATAAGGCACAGGACGGGCGGTATCTCAGCTCTACAACTGCAAGAATGGCATGAAAGGAAATATCCACAATGACAATCTTTATCACAGATTTACTTCTGAGCATCAAACAGACATCTCTGGAAAACACGGAAGAGAAGCTAGAACAAGGACCACTGGCTGTGGCTAGTTAAGAAAAACATCAGGAATTCTATTCAAACATGCCACATACATACTGTGGGACTGCGCATTATAGCATTTCAGTTTTTTTCAGAAAGGCACTTTTAGAGTTACCTCTCTGACCTTCGCTTTATTTCTTCTCTAATGCTAATTCCAGATTAATTTATTTTTAGAATATCTAAATATTCTAAATATTAGAGCTTATAAACATTTTCTAGCCAAATACGATTTCTGGGTACTAAAAATACCACAAGGGAATGTACACTCACCTAAAGGATTATTAGGAACACCATACTAATACTGTGTTTGACCCCCTTTCGCCTTCAGAACTGCCGTAATTCTACATGGAATTGATTCAACAAGGTGCTGAAAGCCTTCTTTAGAAATGTTGATAGGATAGCATCTTGCAGTTGATGGAGATTTGTGGGATACACAAAGCTCCCGTTCCACCACATCCCAAAGATGCTCTATTGGGTTGAGATCTGGGGACCGTGGGGGTCATTTTAGTACAGTGAACTCATTGTCATGTTCAAGAAACCAATTTGAAATGATTCGAGCTTTGTGACATGGTGCATTATCCTGCTGGAAGTAGCCATCAGAGGATGGGTACATGGTGGTCATAAAGGGATGGACATGGTAATAAACAATGCTCAGGTAGGCCGTGGCATTTGAACGATGCCCAATTGGCACTAAGGGGCCTAAAGTGTCCCAAGAAAACATCCCCCACACCATTACACCACCACCATAATTGCGTTAATGAGAAATTGAACAGGTGTTCCTAATAATCCTTTAGGTGAGTGTATATTGTGTGAATTCTGAATTTGGGTGTCCATATGTTAATCTGGACAAAAATATTTCAAAATATGTTTATATAAAAACGTTTACAGTGTGTCAGTTCACAAAACTTTTACTTTATAGCAGCACAAAAATGCTTCTTATGATTTTGGAAAACAATTGTGAGACAAAAAGAGAGCTAAATAAATCTTGCCCAATGCACCACAACTCTGAGAAGTGTTAAGGTGACACTTTATAAGAATCAGACACTTCTCTGAAATTACCACATAATCCTAATCTCAGGATGTTTTGACCATTGAAAGGTGAACCTAATTCAGATGGTTCTTCCTCTGGAAGTAGTACATACTAAAATTACCTTGACCTCTAAAGATTTGGGTTCAAACCAGCCTTCTGGGGAAAGGAGTGAAGGTTCTATTCACAACTGACAGGACAGATCACAGGTCTAAACAAACCTCAGCAGACTCAGAAATAGGCTCCTTTCAACAGCTTGAATTCAATGACTCATTTGCCTCTTCAGGACAGAAAATGAAGTCATGCTGATGCTTGTGGGTTTAGATTCAAGTCAAGCAGTGTAACTGTGCTTCCCTGTACCATAATGTCCTCTCTCCTGTTCCCATATGAGACGCCAGACTCTCCACTAGTCAAATACAAACAACATTTTAATTGGCCTCTGCTTCTGTTACAGAGGACAAGCAGGGCGTATTTTGGACTAGGGTGCCTGAGGGCCAACTTTTTTGGTTCTCTCTTTTTGAGATAAGCAGTATTGATTGTACAATTTTTTGTTTTATTTGTCCCAGAAAGATTCAAGCCTTTTTGTAACCTTTATGAAAACATGAAACAATTTCTCTTTCTGTCTCTTTGCACAATTTTTACTTTTACTAATATGTAAAAAGTATTAGTCATTTTATATTGCTATATTTCCGACCACTAATATTCACAGACTGAAGTGACTTGCGTTCAAAACTACAGGTTCTGGCTGAAGTCAATTAGGAATGGGCCGACAGACGATGGCAATTTTCATCATCAGGAGGGACCGAAGTCGTCCGTACATCCTGTCCACGTTCAGGCCAATTTGAGACCGCATGGACAGTACGCGTAATACAGCACATTCCCAAGACAATTGTTGAGACAGCCGAGTCGGTCCACGGATAAAATACCGCGCATGCGTGAAGCACGTCCATTCCCGATTGTCCGTGGTTGAATCAAAATCAAATCCCTTTATTGTCACTCAACCATATACACAAGTGCAACAGTAGGTGAAAAACTTGGGTGCATTTCCGACCAACATGGCAGTATGACAGATTACAAGTAACAAAGAATTACAAGGTTGAGTATGATTTGGAAGCTGTGCAACGCATGTGCTCGTCTGAGGCGATGAACATAAAAACTTGAAATACATCGTCCGTCACAATGTTTTACTGTAGGCATCGTCCGGTGCCAATTTGGTGACGTCGCCCGACCCTAAAGTCAATGGCATATCAATAGTCACTTTAAACAAGGTTTATGTATTTTGCATACAATAATGAATCTCTATTGGTCTAGTGTTACACAATAAACCGCTATCTAGAATTGATCCCGGCCAATAATGATTTCTAACACTAATGTTTATGGCATCTAATTTCGACATAATAATTATCTGAACTAGAGGAAGAAGAAAAATAGGAACAAAATACTCTTGCCGAAAGTCACAGATTAAAAACATGTCTCAACTTTCTTTCAGAGTGAGTTTTGAGTTACACCTGAGGCTCTGGAAACTGAATAAACCTGACAGGACCAGATTCATTCCCTCTAACATATCAATACAACAGAAAGAGCGAGATCACCCTGTCCTGCACTTACAGATTCACCCAGAGAATACTGCAACTCAATCCCATATCTTTCTTACCCATATTCATGCATCTACATCATTGCCTGCAGAGAAAAAAAACATAGCTAAGTGGTTCTGTTCATTCATTATAACCGGAGGCCTTTAAACAGACCAGCTACAGATATGTAGTTACCTGCTGTTATCTGACTGCAGTAACATATTAACTTCCCCCGTATGAAGTCTACTGAAGTCAACATTTAATTTCACGTGATTCAGTAGCACAGGGCGTCAGGGCCATGCTGCTCAAACATTATTTTATTAGTTTTGACGTCAAATACGTTTTTTTTAAACAACCAAGTCATGTTTTCTGTTTTGCTTTTACACTCACTAAATAAACATGTTTTGTTAACATGAATATAAAAATACAAAGTAACATTATAGGTGTTACTATAACATTTTATCATTTAACATCACTGAATATTTTAGGATTATTTTAGCATGTAAGGATGTAGTAAGTCCTTCACTAGCCTTTATGAACATAATTAATGTGATGATGCTTAATTTAAGGAGCAAATTAGGCAGCTCTTGAAAGGTGAAAGGTTAATGAGTGTCATGAATGCAAGAATTCCCCAACATTCCTCATAAAACTGAAGTGCAAAATGTATGAATGCCAGAGCTGTCAGTCACAGTTCTGATTCTCCCCTCTAATAAACAAATCATTCACGTAAGGAGAACAGATGACACTAAAGAAATGGCATCAGCAGGGCTCGACATTAAAGTTCATTTTCAAAATAAATTTTAATGATAATTTACTCATCCCCATGTCATCCATGATGTTTATGTATTTGTCTCTTTAGTCTAAGAAAATTAAGGTTTTTGATGAAAACATTCCAGGATTCGCTACATAAGACCCTTAATCATTGTTTGGTATCGTTTAAAGCCCTTTGAAGCTGCACGGAAACTGTAATTTTGACCTTCAAACGTCCATTGAAGTCTACCCTATGGAGAAAAATCCTAGAATGTTTATAAAAAAAACTTTAATTTCTTTTCACCCGACCGGACAAGTAACTTGGAAAAAAATGACAAAAGGGCAACAGATATGTAGAATAATAAGAATTGTGCATTAAACAGAGCTGCATGTTTGTGTGAAGTGGGTTTGTCTTGGTTGTGCTTGTTTGCAGGTGACTATACTCAATGGCACACCGCAATGAGTCCATGTTACTAACACGGAATCCTGTTATTTAAATGTCATCTGGCTGTTCTGCGTGTCTATGAATTATGTGCACAATTTAACACACAAAACGAGTGATGGTCAAGGATTTAGATGTGTCAGCACTGTATGAGGATATTAACACATGAACATCATCTCCAGAGTTGCTCTGAGAGTTTTTTTTTTCGAGCGTTTTACTGTTTGAGGGAAGCTATCGGTAAACACACCAAAAACTCAAGAGTCTTCCCGAAGAACCGTCAAAATAAAAGTAAATTGGACACTCGGACAAAAAATACTTTAGTGTGTAGTATTTGCCATTAAAAATAGTAGTGCCCTTGTAGTAAATTGTAAACACTGTATACTGTAGTTAATTTTACTGCGGTTTACTATAGTAAATACTATAGTATACTACAGTAATTTATGTGGACAAATATACCACTATTGTATGGTAAAAAAAGAAAAACTTTATAACAAAAATTTTAAACAAAATTAAAAACAAATTTATGTAGTCTAAAAATGAGCTGGCCCTAATTGATCCATCTGTATGTAACATTAATGACTTTTATCAGATTCCTTCCTATTCATGATGAACTGCACATGCATAATATTTTTTTAATGATGACAACAGACGATTTATACAAGTGCTCCTACTGTTTGGCCTGTGCTACAAAACTTTAATCCGCTCTAGCACCAATGCCATGTGCAAAAAAACTAACTTACAGCATTAACAGTAATAATAATTACTGCTTTCCTTTGTTTTATAGCAGAGAGAGAGAGTAGGCCTTTAACCAAATTCAGGCTGCCAGAGCAGACCCTAGTTAAAATGCTTAGAAGCCAACTTGAACAATCTAAATCCGAAACAATTATATTGATTATATTATAATTCAAATTAAATAAAATTGTTTTATCTTTGGAAAAGTAATTTTTGTACTCGGACAAGTGAATGACAAATTTAGTTGTCTGAAGGACAACCGCTTGACATGCTTGATGTCAAGCCTTGGGCATCAGCTCAACAGCAGGTGAAAAAGAAGAGATATTTGGGGACCCAAAAAAAGAGTTTGGGAAGTGAAGTGTAATTTACATTTGTGTTGTCAATCTGGCAGCTAATCAAACATGACATGAGGTTTCCTTGAAATGTCAAAAAGCTCTCTAACACAAAAATCATGGCCATCTAAGCATTTAATGCTAATCCTTTATGTCAGAGACATGCATTGTTGTAAATAAAGAATAAACATGACAAGACATATAAAACAAGAATAACTTGCCTAATCACAACAGTTGTCTTCTGTCACGCGCTATAATTCACCCTCCAAAGAGCAACAAGCACTAGCAAAACATTTACTACAATATAAAGAAATATATTAGCTTCCTTTGCCACATAAAGATAAATTTGACTGGCTTTGAAGAAAGAAAAATGCAAACAGATTGAGCAGATATAACCATGATGCTAGGGCTGGGCGATATACCGGTTCATACCGAATACCAGTGTGTATTTTAGTCATGATATTAATTTTTTATATACCGCATTACCGGTGTATTTCGCTTAAACAACGTGCGGAACTCGGCGCAGCGCGACACTGTTTCAGTGGGGTCCCTTTTGCACTGTGACCGGCCATTCACACAGAATGTGTCTTCCTATGCCGTGGCTCTACTTTATCGTAATTTTTCTATATAAACATGCACTAAACTTAGGCGTTCGGATGTTTGCGTGCGTCTCGCGCATAAGCGGTAACGTACATACTTCTTTCCCGTTGCAATGGGAGCGCGCACCTCGCGACTGAACATCAGCACAAGTATAGCAATTGGAAGTTACGTTATATTAAAT
This sequence comes from Triplophysa tibetana, assembly GCA_008369825.1. NCBI lineage: Eukaryota > Metazoa > Chordata > Actinopteri > Cypriniformes > Nemacheilidae > Triplophysa > Triplophysa tibetana. The sequence goes on from CM017902.1 coordinate 2,764,814, forward strand.
ATACTCACAAACAAACATTTTCAAAAAACGATCGTGTTCCCCCTATTATCTGCTCAATATAAGCATATAATATGATGCGTTTTTAGTTGGAACTGTTTCTCTATATGCTATGATGAGAAATAAGTGTCAATAAGGAGGATTGACAGCATGGTCCTGGAGATGGTGGTCTAGTGGGTTAAACCACTGAACTGGTAATCAGAAGGTTGCTGGTTCGATCCCAGCAGCCACCACCAGTGTGTCCTTGAGCAAGACACTTTACTCCATGTTGCTCCAGGGGGATTGTCCCTGTAACAAGTGCACTGTAAGTCGCTTTGGATAAAAGCGTCTGCCAAATGACTAAATGTAAATGTAAATGATCCGATCGCCTTCCTCTCACATATCTAATTTAAGCCTCTGTTTTATGATTAAAAAATATGATTTCAGGAAATCATGAATCCATTGTGACCATGTAAAACACAACGGTTATAATGGTACAATTGTTACAATTAGGGATGCACCGAAAGGAAAATTCTTGGCCGAAACCGAAAAACCGAAAAAGAGGAAACCAAGGTCGAAAACCGAAACACCGAAAGAAATTATGCCAATTAATAGTACCCTTGCATTTATGAATATGACTGTGTACTAACTTTACTAAAATCAAGGCATTGCAATTGAATAAATATTAAAGTTGCAAAGAATAAATCAATTACAAATTATGCAAATATTTATTTAGCACATTGCAACAATGCACAGTATAAAATACAATTTAACTAAGATGTTTAACTTGACCCCACTCATGTGTTATTAAATAATAATGTACAGGCCTAATGGCCTGCTGAAAAGTTGTACAATAAATTGTTCTCTCATAAAAAAAAGTGCATTTAGGTCAAGTGCATTTTAAAGTTTTCTCTGTAGGACTACTACAAGAAAGTGCATTCAGAACAAGTGCAACTGTTTAAAGATACAACAAAATTTTCTCTGTAGGCCATCAACATAATAGTGTATCAAAACAAAGACTCCCATAGCCCATAGGTTAACTGTATAACTTTAACAACAACAAATGCACCAAGAATTGCAGATGTGCAAAGTTGATAATAAGTAGCCTAAGAATAGAATAACCTACTTATTCTGTCATCGCTTTATGTTCAGGAACGGAATTTGGAGAAAAACGTGTTTAAAGTTAAGTTATGAAAATAAAAGCCCAAACAGTCCAGTATCACAAGTAAAAAACACTTTACAGTGGTAAGAGACTTACTCTTATAACAATTTAGTAAAAAAACATTTCCTAGTGTTGAAGTCTAAAAATACTGTACAACACCGTTAGAATAAAACGAAACTAAGAAAAATGGTGCAGCGCACATTTAAAGAACGAGAGCTCTGCCGTTATCACTACACGAGGAAACATTCCGGACAACAACTTATAAGCAGTGAAGCAATTTTTACGTTGTTTATCATGTGCATAGTGTCTGGACTTTTGATCATCTCTTGTATGTTTTGCGATCGCGGTCCGGCTCGTGTGAGCAGTGGAGCGGGCATAACTCCTGGTGCTGTAGACGGGGAGCTCTGTCAACTCACGAAAACATTGTAAAAAAAACTTTGCATGCCATAGTTTACACAGGACTGGCAGGAAATGTGCATTGATACTTCTTCATTCTTCATGTTATGTGGTTTACTTTGATAGGTGAACTGTCTTTCCCACGTCCGAGCGCGACATCCGAGGGGTTTTCCCAAATCGCATCATATGTCTAGTCAGTACAAATGACAACGACACGTAGGTCGCTTCACGAGCATATCACGCTGAAGGGAAACGGGGGTTTACAAATTGCCCTCAATGTAATCTGCCAGAATGACGGGCGGCCATCAGATTTTTCCGTCACTGGTAAAAAAATCTGTCAATGACAAGAATTTTTCGGATTACGCGACCTCTGGTTCACACATGTAAAGGAATATTGGTCGCACTCTAGAGCCCTGAAGGTGCATGCAATTTAGGAGACGCTTTAGTGCTGCGATTAAAGGAATAACGTCCGCTACAGATGCATCAAAGGAGCGGTATCTGTTTATGTCATCACAACATTTCGGCCGTGTCGTTTCGGTGATAAAAGTCTTTCGGCCGAAAATTTTCGGTGGCCGAATATTCGGTGCATCCCTAGTTACAATCTTGTTTCAAACGATTAATTTCTGGGTGGATGCTATTAACTCTTAAAGTTGGGCGCACCAGTGCTTTAAGGAAAAAAGTTAGATTTCGAGCCCTGGTCTCTATTTATTTGCTTAAATATTATGTTTACGATTAACCTTTGCCTGCTTTATACTTGTTAAAGAATTCTATCATAAAAAATAAATACGTTGCGCTCATATCACGATCCCAAAGCTCCAAGTCATAATTAAACATCTAATGAAGCGAACTTGATTTTCATGTTAAGTCAATGCAAAGACGCTATAGGACATACTGCGGCGCGATTCACGCGAATGTGGCAGCTCAAAAGACACGAATTGAGCATTTCGGGCATTTGACGCGCAATATATATATACACACTAGACTGGAGCCGTCTGGCAGAAGCCCCTCCCATGAGGCGAATTCGCGTCTGTAGTGAAGCGAGTTTCACGCGCGAATGAAGCGAGTAAACTCAAAATGTTCAAGCGTCCAACTACGTGTGAATAGCATGATTCATTCGCACAAGTTCGCACGTTTGGTGGGAACACTCTATAATACCCTCCCCCACAGAAAAAAAACTCTGATTTACACGATCATATAAATTCATATAAACGAATTTTACAAGTTTGCAGGTATGTTACCGTTAGCTGAACAGCTGAATGAGACCCACAGCACAGCTTTTGTTTCATAAGTAACGCAACCCTCTCACAGACCACTAACACAATGTTATTAAATGAGCGTTTCCCTGCAGGCCACCGGAGTCACAGAGGCACCGCCAGCACCATAAAAATGTCCCGTCATGATATACAGGCCCACTGATAAACAGTCTCTTTAATAATGACTGTGATGGAGCCTGAGCGGGCGATTAAGAAATCTCAATCTTGTTCTAGTTGATACCACAGCACCATTAAACTCTGTGGGACAGACCAAATTTCTTTTCTAAAATTTCTTTTTATGTCACGAAAGTCATTCTTTAAATTTAAAAGGCACCTTTTGATATCTAAATGATTCTACTGGTCCTGAAGACAGCACATGGCTATTTCACCACAATAATAGGCATATTGGGAACTGGAGACATTGCTTTAGAGCACCCAGTGCACACCAGTGGCCCATTTTTGCTCTTCCATCTCTACCTAATGTTTATTTGTTGTACAAGCACCTGTTATTTGCCAACTGGCAATGAAGCAAAACAAAGCGTTGACAGTTGTGTGCATTGTGACTTTTTCCAATTAGTTCTCATTACTGACAAAGGATTTTAAAAATTATATTACTCATCCTTCATATTGATTCTGCAGATCACTTTAAACTACAAAAAAACTATTAAAGTATAAAAGTCTTCAAAATGTAAAAAGTCTCTCAATTAATATTATTAATTATGTAAACCTATATTTCTACGCTGGTGAACAGATGATAATACAGTTGATTATGACAGAAAGGCTGTATCAGAAAAAGTATAAAAATAATTCATTTCTATTTAAGACATAATTTATGAAGTAAATAAATGAGTACTCGTGCATGACACTACTGTTTGAGCTGTTCCAAAACTTTTTACTCAATCACCTGAAAACAATGTTGTCTGACATCACACCTCAATATGACATCATCTCCTGTTTTAATACTTATTGTCGAAGGAGTTCTGTTTTAACCACATGGCGACTTCAGGCACTCAAAGCGTTCTTCTCCATTCGGCCATAGTTTTACACGAGTATTTGTAATTTATGGACAAATATCCAAGATACACAATTCTGTTACATGTTTCTCTGTAATACCGTTCAGCATCTGCAGAGCAAAACAATTCCATGACCGTGGGAACCTTGTAGAGTTAAATCGCGGTGAGCTTTCCTGAGGGTATGAAAAGGAGTGGCCTCTGTCAACAGAGCACACAACCAGCTCTCATGAGTCAACTCTATATAGACGACATTCAGCTCCAAAACATCTCCACTTTCCATCAAATGAGGAATGTCTACCTCTCAAAGATCAAACTTAGATAAATGTAGATAAATAAAACACATGCATCAACTGAACTGCATTTAAAAATAGAGATACCGGAAAACGTGCAGATACAAAAATGCCAAACAAACGTTATATTTTAGCTTTCTCAAAGTGGCCAGAATAAATTACAGCCCTGCACATTCTGGGCATTCTCTCAACCAAGTGCATGCTGGGATACTTTTAAAACAGTAGTTCTGGTGCACGTTGGGCACTTGATGACTGCCTATCCCTCACTCCCATCGTTAACTCGTCCATTTCAATATTTAGAAAAGAAAATGTACAATTTAGATTAGTATACACATCCGCTGTCAAGAAATTGAACAAAAGTTACAAATAAAAGATCATTTTAGTCAACGTGCTAAAAAACATATAAATTCTAATGGTTTCCATTACAAATACCATTACCAACCGTCAGCTCTTTACCATTAAAATCTGGTAGTTTTGGTCAATTTTTTCCAGTATGTTTTGTGCCTAATTCCAGCATGGGTTTAATGGTGGTCCCCATCTGCCAGATAACACACATCCCAGCACAGAACTCAACACATTAGGAGACCAAGTATCGATTCTATCAAAACAAACATAATTTCCAATACACCCAATAAAATCCATTTGAATTTCTGTAATGTTCAGGAGGGAAGTCAATCCAAACTTTTTATACTGTATATGGAAGAGAAAGAGTTCATGAACTCTATTTATAACCATTCTTATAAAGTGAGTAAAGTCCAGTATGATCTCACGGAGTGGCAGCATATGAAGATCAGAGAATACAAATATTTCCCACTAATTTACAAGGGATTTATCCCAACAAACAACAAAAATCCACGATATCAGATTTTCCCAAGGAGGACGTATCAACAATCTAAAGTTGAAGTATCAAACAAAGTTTAGTCTCTCCTGAGAAGTACGTACAGACACTTCTAGAATCACATTTCTCACACCGAATCCCGCGGATATTCCGTGATGAGTAAACTCTCCCACAGGAACATGCCGCGGCATATTCTCCGTCTGATCTGGGATCAGGAATTAGGAGCGCGAGACAGCAGCAAATTCCAACGGAACACTTTTAAGAAGTTAAGAGAACAAGTAAGTAAGCGTTCGGCGAACAGCAGCGAAGATATCAAAGTGACTTACCGGTGAAATGTCATGAATTATCCGTGAGGAGAAAGTTTGGATGTGCGTTACGTTGCTCGTCACTCTCGCGGACAGTTCGGCGTGGAGCGCGCGCGGAGCTCCTCCCACCAACGGTTGCGTCACGCGCCGCGGCATCCACGTGAAGTTACTTTTATTGAGGGCACTCTTCCAACGCATTTCCCGAAACTATTATAGCCTGTTTAACTTATAACCGGAAACTAACTCTGTAATGCCTAAATCTGTAATCCCGACGAATTATTTTCTTAATATTCTCGTATCTGAAAAAAACAGATTAAATTTGTGTTTTGGAAAATGTTTAGTCAGCCTGAAATGAACCCTGGAATGAGAACCACATGCCCCTTATTCCTAAAGATGCTCGTGCAGAATACTTCTGACACGTGTTAATGCAGTATACAGAGGTTATAGTTTCCAGTAGATTTAATAAAGTCTTTAATGTAGTTTGACCTTTACAGTTATAGCGCATATGGTACATGTAGGCGTTTAACCGGGATCCGGCGGGGATCCACTCATGTGGTGAGCCTAAAATAGTCCCAGATCTTCACAGCAGCTGTCCTGCAGATGTTTGCAATAATAAGAGCTAGTAATTACAAATCAAAGTGAGCTGAATATGCCCTTAGAGGGCGCGTGCGCGCGTGCTCACACTTTTCAACTTGTTTGGAAGGCAACTCAACGTTGACACCATGAGGTAAAGAGGGGTATTGCACACATCAACTAACGTGAAAGTTAACCAAAAAATTAGAATTCTTTAACCATTTACTCGCCTTCGTGACATTCACACATGTACGACAAAGTTATTTGGAGAACGTGTGTAACCAAACAACATTGCCCCCTTAAGCTTTTTTAATATGGAAACAAAAACGTTTAGGCATTTCTCAAAATCGCTTCTTTTTTTTCCACAGAGGAGTCATATACAGGTATTGAACGACATGAGGGCGATCAACGATGACAGAATTGTTATTTTTGGTCTTAAGGTCGATAAATCAATAATCTCATACAATTCAGTGGTATATTATTCACTATTATGAATAGTTTTGTCTCTTATGACCAGTGTTGGCTAAGTTACTCTGAAAAAGTAATTAATTACTAGTTACTGATTACATATTCAATAGTGTAATTAGATTACTGTACAAATTACTCTCTCCAAAAAGTATCTAGTTACTTATTACTAATTACTTTCTATATCGTTAATCATCCTTGATTAGTTAAATGATTCGAGGATGGACATGAAACGGCTTATTAAATCAATTCAAATAAATAATATTAAACTGCTTAAAGTAAAATTAAGTGACTAAAGTATTACAAATGTGAGAATTATACATTAAAGCACGGATTTAAAAGTTGGACTTTGAATTTTGATGTCAATTCCCCCATTGCACACACATATGTTAGACAAAGTATCTAGTGTAGTTACATCAAAAGTACAAATTACATCAAAAGTAACTAAAATTACTGTTAAATTACGGAAATAATAAGAGTAATCCCTTACTTTACTTTTCCAAGGGAAAATAATTAGATTACAGTAACTAATTACTTAGTAACTAGTTACACACAACACTGCTTAGGACAGCTCTCCACTGCTAACACTAACAGCTGCTGCCAAGGGAAGCTCTTTTAATAATTACAACACAGCATTTAGTGTGCATGTGATAATCTCCAAACAAGCCGACAACACAAATGGGCATATCCGTTTCCTCACGCTCGCTGTCACACACCTGTTAGGTGAATTGAGAAATAAAACCACTGCAGGGGGCATCTAGTGGCTCCTGGCTATGTCTGAGTATGTGAATCCCCTCATTATTCTTTGAGGTACAGCGGCTCTGGTCAACAGCTGCTAGGTGAGAATGATTTGTGGTTCTCTCCAGTCAAACATGAAAAGTTCTCTTAACACATGCAGTTTGTTTAATGTGTACCGTTTAAGAGCTGTGTTAAACATTTGGTCGGGTTGTAGTTCTGAGAGAACTTTAAAGGATATGGACCCCCTGGAAATAAAAATTCTATATTGTGTACTTATGTGAAATTGTGTATGTTATGTTTAGTACTTGTGGTAATCTAATACAAGTATACCCTTTTGGTTGGATTGCATCTCGGAGAATCAAAATATGCTTCATAAATATACATGTAAACCACATGTAATGTGAAATATAGTTTGTATTTGAATCAGTTAACTGCTTGTCAGTCGGTGAAATGCATAAAGCCTTGCCAGTGAGATGGAATATGTTTTTTTATTTGTGGAATGATTTTAAGCCCTACAGGAAATACATTTAATCCATGTGCATGCTGATTCCTGCATGTATAGATTGCATCTGCATGCCGGAAAGACTGTCTTGCATGAATCACAACGAAATAACTTTGAACTTTCCCCTTCAAAGTGATAGTTCACCCAAAAATGAAAAGTCTGTCATAATTTTCTCACCCTTAAGTTGTTCCCAACCTATATAAATCACTTTGCTCTGCTGAACAGAAAGAAAGATATTTGGAGAAATGTGAGCAATTTTCAGTTCTGAGTCATCATTGACTACCATATAGGGAACATTAATGTGTCTTCTAAAGTTTCCCAGAGCTGTTTGCTTACCTAAATTCTTCAAAATTGAGTTCAACAAAAATGTTATACTATTGTAGAGAATAATGTCCCAGAATTCAAAATTGCTCACATTCTTCCAAATATCTTTCTTTGTGTTCAACTGATCAAATAAACGTATACAGGTGTGAAACAAATTAAGAATGAGTAAATGGAACAATTCCTTTAAGGATTATTATTATTTCTTGCATTGTGAGATTATGAAAACTAAAACGAAGTCGATTTTATGACCTTGGAGCATATTATAGCAAAAAAACATGTTCCTCTCAGGTTTCAAAAGGCTCACTTAAATATACAGTATGGGTTCATCTTTTCATAACAGAATGGTGCGGGGTGCCAAACATCCTGCTGATATTTCATTTGGCACATGCAGCTCTTTGCAGTTCTGAGCTTTGGTCATGTGCTGCAGCTTGTAGAATCGTGTTTTTCCCAGATGTATCAGATTTTACGTTGAATCAAGATGCTTTGTTCACATCAACCCATAATCAAATGTGCATACCGCACATAACTGTACAAGAGTTACATAAACAACAACGCGCTTGATCTGAGTTAAAACATTTGCTTGTTTATAGACCCAACTGAAAGGTACAGTGAAGGAAACGGTTGTAAACAATATTTTAGCAGGTTCACCATGAGTTGTTTTTAATCATGGCAACCAAAGAAAAGCTCCATTAACAGAACAACTGACTGTTTATTCTTCATAATTCATGTTTTGTGTTTACTTACAAAATTGTAGTGTAAGGAATCCTGTAAGGGTTTTTCCAAACGTCTGACTACTAGTACATCTGATACCCCTTTAATTGTTTCTTTGTCTGTACTTTTCCAATGTATTTGCAAAGAAAACACGGCTACAGTCTTGGTATTTGGCCCAGTTTATACTCAATAGGGGCTCTTTTGTGCTATCTGCGATAGAGATTACTAAATATACAGCACACATCCGCTCATCCCCATTATATCTGACAGGTCACAGTTACCACACACACAGTGTTTATCTCATCACTGTAGTATTTGGCACATCTTCAATGAGTAAAATCACATAAAAGTAGTTTAATTTTAGCGCTAATTTAATCCTTCATTTTCGACAAGTTCTTATTTTTCGTTAAGGCCCAGTCAATGAATGAAGTTTAGCGGCATCTAGTGGTGAGGATGCGAAGTGCAATCAACGGCTCGCTCCACTCCTCCCCTCTACCTTTCGAAGCGCAGCGGTGGCTCAACCAAGACTAATGCTGGGCGAACAATCACGTTGCACGTTGCACGCCACGCTCGTTATTACTCGTGGGTAAAGTTAATTATTTCCGCGTGAGTGACGCGAGCTGACAAATATTTTCAATTTGAGCGAAAGAGAAGATTCATACGCGTTCACGTCTTTGAATTGACTTTATAATTTACTCGTCCAAACCATTTAAAGGCGCAGTTTTTGATTTACAGCTGCCACTAGTGTGTATTATAGATTTGCAATGAATCGCTCAGTCAAAGCACGACGGTGCCCACCATAGTACAAAAAGATGTCGTTCTCATGTTGACGCATGGAAGTGATCATGGGGGCATTAGAAAGAATGTAGAAATAGCGACGTCTTATTTATTACATGTAATAAAAGGTCTGTGGGTTTTAACTATAAAAAGAAGGATTAACGTCAGGCAAGAGCTAGGACCTGCGATAATATTACTAAGTCTCCACAAGCAGAGACACGTTGGGACCCGCGGTACTAAGGCTTTTAGCAGAGATACTCTAGATCAGGGGTTTTCAACTGGTTCTGTGCCAGGGACCACCATTCTGACTCCCAAGTAATCGACGGCCCACTATTGTGTGTGTGTATGTACCAGGGTTGCCAGGTCCAAGAAATATTTAATTATATGCCCATAACCTCTCAAAACCCGCCCAAAAGGAATGAAAACTAGCCAAATTTTTTCCATGTGTCGAATCAAAGTAAACAATTCCCTAAAGACGTTTCTATTGCCATAATTTTTATCTGAATGGTTTCCTGGGTATTGTATATATCGTTTTGGGATATTTAGGAAAGCAAACAATTCTGGGTCATGTTTGACTACCATTATTTTTTTTCTGCTGTGGTAGTCAATGATGCCAAAGAGTTTTCAGCAGCTGACATTCTACCAAATATCTTTGTGTTCAACCGGACAAATAAATGTATACAGGTTTGGAACAACTAGAGTATCTCATAACAGAATTTAAATTTTTGGATGGAGTGTCCTTTTAAAAATATCCCACATCTGCCACGCACGCAAATGGACGAGAAACATGTTTTCGCTTCGTAAGACATTCAGAAACTTGCTTAAGATATAAGTATGGTTACATTTATTGCATAATGTATAATGTGCACAAGCACGTCAATGTTTTAATTGTTCTAGACTGCGTGTAGCGCTGCTCAAACGTGATATTTGGCAGCCGGAAGAATCAAGTGTTGTACACACACGAGTGATTTCTTTCATTGTGCACCGTGACATTCACCTGACGAAATATTGATAAAAACATCCTTCGGATGCTCTGTGTCTAATACCACCGCTAATTTCTCCTCTTTGGTTGAGCTGAGCTCCCACGTTCCTCCCTGTACTGTAGCCTGTCTGTCAGACTCGTTCTCCACACTTTTGAGAACGGGCCGGTCCAGGAGTTGCCAGGTATTCATTCGGAGTTTGAATACAAAATAAGAAACACATAAATGATCATTTATCCTTAGAATATAAATAAACATTTTGGCGGCCGCAGTACATTATGAAAGTAGCCCAAAAACTCGTGACCCGCGGCTCCATAATTTTTCCCGCAACTGCATTCTGAAAATAGCCCAATTGTGCTGGAAAACCGCGACCCTGGCAACACTGGTATGTACGTATATGACGTTGGGGACGCAAAACACGACGTTAGCAAAGCATAAGATAGACCTGATAGGTGCAAAGCAAGCCTATACAGTGTCAGTTTGCATCTCGACTCAAACTCAAATTATTTTAAATATTTTCATTAAATTTAGTATTCACACCAATGCGCAAATATTCTGGAAATGTTTGGAAAAATATTTTATGGGAAAAAAAAGTGATTTTAGTGAAATTAGGTAGGCTGGAATGCATGTCATGGACCACATGCAATGCCGCCGCGGACCACCGGTTGAAAACCTCTGCTCTAGATATTTATGGAGAAACTTTCAAGCAGCGTGTCGTTGGAGAGAAAGATCGTTTTAAAATAAACCCCGAGGAGTTGTAATATTGTATTTGCCCAAATACGGGAGAGAGAGTGCGTTTTATGCTGTTACTCGATGAATAAACTAACATTTAATCCTCGGGTCACATGCGTTGCGAACCGTAGAGTACGATGCCGTACAGATCATCAGCGATCCGTTTCATCACTGTACCGCAGGGTGAAAAACTCCGTATTGTCCCTTTAATTCGTGTTAGGTGTGAACCAGATGCATTCACGTTTTCGTTTCTTTGCTGAATGAGATAACGCGTTCTGTAGAGCAACTTGTCAATTTAGGGCCACTGTAGCAACGATATGATGACTTTCATGCAAGGAGACCCGAAATGTATGAACGGTGTAGATCAAATTAGCTCATTCTAAGAGAATAAAAACATTATTCTTCGTTAAACGCCCATGTATGCATTGCATCTCGGTCAATTAATCCAGAAAAATATATACACTGAACCTTTAGCAGGGCATTATTTAGCATTACCAATTAAATCAAAGCCATATTCCCAGAATATTCATCAATTCTACTAAAGTTCTTATCATAGTCTAGGGTTTACAGATTGTATAATTGTTCCAGATAAGGCATTACATTTTTTCATTAGGTTATAAATCACAGAATGTATCCTAAAAGGGAACAACATAACAATGAACCATCTTTGGGTCATTGAAAAAAAACACTTGAAGAACAGGTTTCCACTGCCATCTAGCGACCAGGACGTGAAAATACAACCACCACTTAATTTGTAATTCAATCCCCCTTTTCTGCTCAAGTCAACAGGAAATAAAGTGAAGTCCTTTTCAAAAACAACAACGTTTAGAGTTTCATGCAAATTTATTAATGCGACAATGTAATGTCAATCTTCTAAACATTCATTTGTGAAATGCAAGTAAAGCAAACATCAGCTTTAATATATACTGTGCTAATGTAACGTAAAGTCCACCTGCAGCGCCAATGCAGAACCTACGCAGTAAGATGCAAAGCTACAAAAAGTGCAACCAAGATGGTTACATAAATACAAAAAGTACTTTTTTTCTGGTTGTCTTGAGCACATCACTTCAGAAGCTCAGCAACGGAGGCAGTTGAGGCTCAAAACTTGCGTGGCTGTTGGATACAATGTGTGCGAGGGACATGCGGCTTCTCCACACCTGGTCGGACTCTGCAGTGTCGGACAGAAACCGGAGTTTCTGGAAAGTCGTGACCCAACTGCAGAGGAAAAATAGAAAGAAAAATAAAAGGTCATCACACTAACATAGTTTGTCTAGATTAAGCTAAGACTTATATTATTAAACAACCAAATCAATACTTCAGATAGTTTTCTTCATAGTTCTGAACTGAGAGACAACAGTCTATAGAGGGAAGAGTACAAACCTTTTCAAGAGGACCAGCCAGTAGAAGACTCATGTGTTGCAGTCTGGAAGTAGGCACAGACCTAGAAGAGATAATCGCAAGCACACACAAAGTTTATCGTACTAAAAAAAGTACTATAACAGAGTTTGACTAAACAACAGGAGTCCAATTTACTTCAAAGAGGTTAAAAAGTAAAATAAACGGTGTTACTATACTTGTGTTTATCCACTTTCTTGGTCTCCTTCTCCACATTGTCCTCTGCATTTTTCTTTACAACTCGCATCCCTCCTGCTTTTACTGAACACAAAAATAAACGCAATTGGACTGAAAGTGTTAAATAGTTTGTTTGTGGTAAAAACCTGAACTAAGATGTAAAAACAGTAAAGCAATTACTGGTAAGCAATTCACATTGAAGAGATTTCTTAAGTTCTATTCATACAAATCTAGGTCATGAATTCAGTTAAATCCTTTAGATGTCTCAGCATCAGCTCAGTCCTCCTAACCTGTTGTCCTGAATTATTGGGGCGTTTGCCCAGGGCCCGAGGCCGAGTGTGCTCAGAACTGGCCATCCGTTCTAACAGACATAAAATCTGCAAGGCAACTCTCCAAAAGAAGGATAATATGGGCCGTGTTCAGCATTGGCCGTTCTAGCCAGGTGCAAGTTCCAGAACATTTTGTGAACTGGTGGTCATGTGCCTTAACGGTAGGGCTGTTCGTAAGGGAGGGTGTGTGCCCATGTCTGAACCATTCAGGCTTTGAAAACAAAACACCTTTGAGCCTTGGTCATAATTTCAAATAACTGGGTTTTTCCTTTATGACATAAGTACATCTGGAAGATTTCCGTTCCCTTCTACTGCAAAAAAAATCTTTACAATTTAACATTAATATAAATGTTCGGTTGTAGTTGTTATTCGATACTATGAAGTTTTGGATAGATGTATTAAGTTCAAATGAGAAGTCAGACACTTAAAACTCAAAATGAGGATGAATAAATCCTAACAGACATTCCAAAGGACTTAGCTAATATTTAGACTACAACAGAAAATGTTTTGGTCACTGATGTACTGAACACCTTTAAACCCTACAACATAAGGCAAGACAAGGCATTTCTCTGTAGTTTTAACGTAAAACATAGCGGCACATGTAAAAGAGAAGTTCCGCAGTTTGCGGAAGTCAGTAAACAACTGCGCTCTGAACGCAGAAATTGAAAGTGAGTGTTTTGAACGCGCACTCACATCCTGTCGATCCCGCAATAACAAAACAAGAGGCGATGTTTGTTTAACAACGATCACGCAATCCAAAACACTCCGTTCAGCCTGCATTGCTCGTGCACAATACACGAACAGAATAACAGTGAGCAATACGACGCGCAACACGCGTTACATATTACACCAGGAGTGTAACAACACATCTCGAACTACTAACAAACGCGTCGTCAAACAAAGTATCAAATCACTTAACGCTACAAACTAACAGACCTGCAGGAGGATGGCCAGCCTTCAGCGTGTCCCTCGCTCCAGTTTTGGAAAGTTGCACCATCGTCTTGCTTCTTCAACAACAACTACGCACTACAAACAAATACTCTGCAAATCCAGTACGCGCACCCGCGTGGTTTTATAGCCCTGGAGCCGCAGTGACGTCACGCAGAAAGTGTTTGTTTATTTTGATATCCTTTTCAAGCAGCACGCACACGAATAAATCCCATAAAACTACAGGAGGACATTTGATACGCTTTGTCACACAACGTTGACAAGAAAGATTTGCAGATTTGACACAGAATAAGATGTAAAATAAAAGTAGCATCCACATAAACATTTAGTCATCGAGCCAATCATGATCTATGCTTATCCAGTAAGATACGAGTTTTCTTTTATATTGTCACCAATAACACTCGACGTTTTTCTAGAAAGGATGCAGGACTATAACAAATGCGAAGTCGTTTCAGAGGAAAGAGCGTTTGATTTGCAGGGCGTCTGTTTGAACAACCTGATAATCTGTGTCGGACATCCTGCGGCGCTGCGCAGACCGATCGTCCTATTACGTCAAAGTATCGCGAAAGCTCTCGAACAGACGTCGATCAGAAAAGCTCGCGATATGTGTATGTCGATCGCCGATTTGTTTTCCAACAGCACCGAATGCACCTACTGCAATTATCTATGAATCGATTTTCCTGTACCAGTCAATTTTACCGTAGTGTTGTTTTATTCGTCCCTGCTGGTTATGACGCATAGCCCCTCCGGGAGCTTTGCACAGTACGGCTTGAAATTTGATGTGGATTAACTTTGGCAACATGTCAATGTTTCACTCATGTTTTCCGTCACAGGTTCACATGCTTGAGTAACAACCATATAAAACGAACTACTGTGTAAGTCATTGATTCGTTTAGTGTAGGCCTATATAAAGTGTATTGTTTAGTTACTGGCACTGGGGACCCACAGCACTGCACATTATGTACAAGTTAGTTGGATATCTTTAAATGAATGTGTTTAATAAGGGAGTGCGGCACTGTTGGTCCACAAGACTGGAGATCCTGTGGTTTAAAAAAAACCAGTTGGCCTCTTTATTTGCTAAAAATCTACCAGCTCTCAGTTAGTGATGCAAGAATTTATAATTGGGGTGAACTGTGCATGTAAACTCAGCTCTTTCAATGTTGTTTCTATCTGTGAAACAGTGCCACCTTGTGGCAAAATGAATAGATGTGAGTTGGACGTATATTTTAGGCCTGATGTGTATAAATGACACATTAAACCATGCATGTGGCTGTGAGTAAGGTATTATAATATTATTATAATGTTTGGTAAAGTTTTTGCTGTTCAGAACTGTATCTGGTTGTAATTCAGACCAGCATCACAGACTGTAATGAGCCCATGCGGAATGAAAGAGGATTCGGAGTGCTTAACTTTAACTTTGACTTTGACAATCAGATAAGGTAAGCTTGTGGATCAATGCGATACTCGAGTATGTAGGGTTAAAATGTGCACTGGACCCATATCTTGCAGACATTATCACTTTGGTTGACACATTCCAGCATCGCTTTGTGTGGCAGGCTGCATGCTACTGCTTTTCCAGGCTGGCATCTCCTTATGGAGCGCAATATACTAACTCCATTCTCCATTTCACAGTCGCACACATCCGTGTCTCTGCTGATGCATCTGTTCTTATGGAGTGCTGGATCTGTGTCATTCCTGGGTTCACGCGGAAGGAGATCTCTTCATAAGCAGGCGGAAACCAACACTGATGGGCATCCGGCCAGTTTGACCAATGAGCTTTGAGAGCAGTCTCTAACACGATCCAAATATTATGGCTTTCAAAACTAAAGAAAATCAGAGTAGGTAAGATAAATGATTTAAGGAAGTATTTCGGATTATTGAGTTTTGATGGATTAGAAGTGGATTAGATGGATTAGAAGTGGTTTATCCATACACACAGATTCTTTAGGCTTTCAGATATATATATATATATAAACGTCAAATTCTGATGATTCAAGTTTGAAATTAGTTAAATATGTTGATGAAGTGTCATTTTCAGTAGTTTTATGACTGCTGTGAACATTCAATGGACCTGACAGCCATGATCGAGTTCTGTACACAGTGTAGGGCTCATCTGGAAGAATACTGCTCCGTCTGCTGATGGGAAAGAAAATGACCCCATCTAACAAAATTTGCTCTTCTTTTAAAAGCTCATGAATATTTTAGAGATTTAGCTGACACGGGACATTCATCTTCAGAGATGTGATGTCTCTAAGGCTATTGTCTCTAAAGATTGTTCCATTTGCTGGAGAAAAATGGGCGCTTAGAAAACTCATAACAACAAGATCTCACTTGAGATTTTATGAGATCTGCTTTATGATCTTAAATTTAATAAGCCTGCTTAGGGTTAAGTGTTTTGAGAAATCCATACCTCTAAAGAATGAGCAACAGTAGTTGTGCTGCTGCGAAGACAGTATATATTATTCTTTAGTGTGAAAGCATGCATCAAATATTTCATATATTCTATTATTGCCAGAAGAGGGCAGCACACTCTGTAGAGCCTCAAATGTTTAGATTACAGCAGTCTATCTTACTGGCCTATTTCAGTTATTGCAGTATAACATTTTTTATTGATCTTTTTTTTGTCTGGCTGTTATCTCGACTATTTCTTGGTGATGACTGCTGGAAAAAAACAAGTTAACCCAGTTTGGTTGTGGCAATATAGCTGAGGCTGTATGGTATTTTGGCAAATACAATGGTACAATTTTTGTTATGTCAGTCTGGCTATGTGTCATCATATCCTGAATTAAATGAGATTAATTACCAGAAGAATGTACATTATTGGAAGAAAATGTGAGAGGTTTTGAATTGCGCATGAATCATTCTAACGTGTTGTAAGCTTATCAAAATGTCCCACCCGCATGTTTCACTTCTACAGTCCAGGTCTCTATAAGTGGCATCTAGTTATCCCCTCCTTAGTGAACACTGCAAATGTGCACATTACTAGAGTATTGGGTTTGCAGCGCAAAGCTCATGGGTTCGAATTCTAGCGAACACACGTATGATGACATGTATAAATTGAATGCACTGTAAGTCGTTTTGAATGCTCTGTCAAATGCATAAAGATGTAAATGTGACCCCATGTGAAGCAGCTGTGACGCGCATACCCTCAGCAGCATCTAGTGGCGGAGGCGCGCAACGCTCGCGGATGAGACAGCAGCTGGAGCGCATTCACTATGGACCAGCACCGCCGCCGCGCGCTCTAACCCCGACGCTCCACATTTATTCCACCTGGACACCTCTCCAAACGCACAGGTAGGCGAGCACGACACTGTCCAGGTGAGGATGGAGCGTGCAAAGCTGGCGTGTAGACATGTAGGAGCGCACATGTTGGCACAATGAGGAATCCACTTGGCGTTTGTGGATCTTAGTGCGCGGAGGCGCTCCTTCCTCCTTCAAAGCCGATGGCAGAAATCAGTTTTCACACGCGTAGGGTGAGGATAACAGGGCAGGTGTGTTAAGAAACGCTTAAATAAGATGCGTTTTTGAGGACGGGGTCATGCGTATCGCAGGGAAGACGCGTACGGAGTCGCGGTATTGGGCGACGCATTTGTACGGTTAAAAATAATCTGTGGCGATTTTTACCCTCCACGAACGCTAAAGCGTTTTTGAGATCCTGTCTATTTAAGGGAAAATCGTAATGTAGATGCAGAATGTCATGCAGCGTGTAACAAAGAACGGCGCGTGTAGGGTTAACACGTGAAAGATGCTGAAACGGGTTATTTGAGCCAGTCAACATAAACGTGCGTGAAGTTATTACCATCCTTGTCATTCAATAGAATGAAAGCATTAGAAGAATGCAGAAAAAGAATGCATTGTAAAGTCAATAAACCTGATTTAAACAAGTACTGTATCTTATATTATTTTGGGATACGCAAGCACAACGCATTTACATGCATGCTTTTATCCATAGCGACCTACAATGCATTGAAGGTGTACAATTTATTTGGGACTCGAGCACACAACATTTGCTAAACTGATGCTCTACCAAATTAAGCTACAGAGATACACCTAGATAAGTCCAATAGTAAGTACCCTAGATCTCTTGAGGTCAGCCTGGCCATGACAAAGCTTTAGATGTTGTAGATAGACAATGATCTGGGGTAAGTGTTGTACACCTTTTCCAATGAATATTTCACAGATTGAGTTTAATGTAACTATATAAGTGCCCAAAAGTAAAAATTGATCAATACGTTTGTTTGTTTAATGGAGTCAATATGTTTAGGGTATATGTTATTAATTTGTCCAACAAGTATGAGGTGTATGTTATAAGACAGAAGATAAAGGAAAACAAGAGATTCACATAACGCATGCCTTGACTACAATTTACAGTTTGAGGCATGCAACAGTCTACTGTTATTCAAGGGATAGATCTCCATTCTTATGTCATTCCAAACATGTATGACTTTATTTCTTCTGCAGAACGCAAAAGAAGATATTTTAAAGGATTTTGGTAACCAAACAACATTGGCCCCCATTGACTTCCATTAAAGAACAAAACCACTGAGCCATTTCTCGAAATATCTTCTTTTGTGTTCCACAGAAGAAAAAGTCATACACAGGTTTTGAATGACATGAAGGTGAGTATATGACAGAATTTATATTTTTGGATGAACCTTTAATATTTTGGTTGATCCTCTCTTGTAGAATTATTTTCTAGACTTTACTCAAATTTTAGTCTGTGTTTTGCCGAGCCTCGTTAAACTCTTCCCAAAACTGAGCTTCAGTTTACAACTATACAACTCGAATGATATATTTGAACAAAAAGCATGGACATCACTTACTGTATATCTTTGTGTATGTATTCAAAACTAGACTTTAGTTAATCGAAACCTAAATGTAAAACCCCTGGAGAAGACATTGATCCTTTTAAAAAGTTGGACTTTTGATTTGAACCTTATGGTTCTGCTATACCCAAGTGACCACCAGCCCCCTGATATCTCCAGGCCTACATGATCTTGAACTGTGCTTTGATCAGATGTGATATTCTTTATAATGAACAACAGGTAAAATACAAATAAAAAGCTAGGATTGCATTAAGAAACAGTAATTAACCAGTTTGTTGAAACTAGATGGATCATATGAAACCCTCTACTTTTTATAAACAGTAGTTAAGGACTGTTTAGTTCAAATATAGTTTCTAGTCTCCTTGGAAGTGTAAGATCTTTGCAGATGTGCCCTCTATATTATTTCTGCTTCCCACGCACACAACCAAATATAGATCCATACATCAACGGATCGGTCCTTGTGGATCATGCTAAGTAGGCTGAAAATAATAGATACTCCCTGAAGAGGTGGAGCTCACCGGCGTCTTAGTAAATGTGTGTGGCTGAACTGTTGTCATCTTTGCTGGTTTGCCTTATAGACTCATAAGGTGAAGTATGTGCCATATCAGAGGTTCTCGAATAGTGGGCGACAGCCTACAAATGGGTCACAAGTCAGTTCTCATTGGGTCGCAGACGACAGAAAAAACTTGTGAAACACTATTATGTTCATGAACAGATAGCAAAATAAAACAACTTTTACTTTTGACACCAGTAAATCCAATCAAACTCAATGGCATTTCAATGCAAATTCACTGAGTCTCTTGGTAGAGGCCAGTCAAATGAGTCAGAGGACAGCATCGACAGGTGCGTTGCTTTCCATTGTGAACAGAGGAAAGAAAACGTGACCCAAACTACATTAAATACGCCCTCGCTTGTAATGAGGATACAAATGGTTTGGGTCGACCTCAATGTGTTTTATGCTTTGAACTGCTGTCTCGTGTTCAATATTTGCTCCTTGTGTTTGGCTGATGAACTGATGTTTATACATTTACAAACATCCGAGAGAGTCAGTGTGAAGTTATGCTTAAATCTCATCCCGAAATCAGAAAAGTGTCTTCATTAGAGTTTCAAAAGAGATGTCGACAATGTGTCAAACTGAGCTCAGAGTTGTCAAGTCTGCTATCAAAAGTCATTGATATTATTGAAGATCTCATTATGTTCTCAAATATTTCTCATCAAATTGATCCAAATCCAGATGATTTCAACTCTTTAGTTACATTCATTTCCACACCTTCATGTATTTGAACAATTGTTTAATGTGTTTCAGTTTTTATTTCTCTTATTAAGGAATTTTAGGAGAAACACCTGAGACTAAGTGGAGACTGTGAAATATCAACCTCTGAGCATGTTTTCTAGAATGTCATATTACTCATTTTGTGTAGTCATTTTAGTACATTTCAATTCGATGTAACACGGGCGTGTTTGTGTGCCTTTTAAACCAGCGTTTGATAGATTTGAGGACTAGTAAGTAAATGAATCGATTCGCATATCAATTCACGAACGAAAAAAGAAAGAAAAGGAGCGCAAGAGAAGTGAAATAAATGATTAAAATCCTGAAGGAGCAGTGGGTGTTGAGTCTTGAGTCATCCTCGCTGCAACACAGCTGTCTGTTTCCTGCAGCGGAGCGCATGTTCATATCGACAAGATTTCTCTCAAACATCTACAACATCTCTCGCTGCGAGTTCTATAAATGATCAAAGCTTCCCTTGCAATTAGGTCTTATCCGTCACACGGAGACATTTTCATCGTCGTCTTAGATCTTAAATTAGTGCGGGAGGCCTGCGGACTAAACTCATGTTTGTGTGTTAATAACATCAATATCACCGTCACTCTGTCTTTCGATTATATTTATCCAACAAATTAACAGTGGTGGAGGTAGGTGAGCAAAGTGTCTGAAATGATGTTACATTATCTGTTGTTTTGTTCAGTCCTCTTATAGCAAATGATAAAGATTGTTGAATAGTTAGCATTGGCCTGATATGGATTTAGAGTCTCAGACTGGGCTTGTAGAAGCATGCAAATGAAATCTTTGAAATTTACATTGAACTCAAGTATTTGTGTGCGGTGTTGTTTGTGTACACAGGGTGTGAGTTCTACTGACAGGCACATTTAGAGCTGAATCATGTTTCCACCAGAACACAAATGCTTATTTATTATAGTTCCTGGCATACCTTCTTTGTGGTTATATTGTTGTTTCGCAGCTCTCTTGGTGTCGGCAGATTAATTTTCCCTTCCAAAGCATAAATTTATTTTTTCATATAGTTTGTTTTTATGGCTTGTTGTTTGTTCGTACTTCCTGATCTTTATTATATTGTTATGTAGTTACGCAACATTTTCTTAGAATCTTATCACTACCTGTTTTTTCAATTAACAGCATTAAAGGTACAGTTTGTAGAAATGTCCGCTAGAGGGCGCACGATCAAAACAACAACAATTGCGTAGCTTCATGACGCTGTGTTGAAGCGTAGAATTATGGGATATGTTGTCTTAAACTCCACCGCTGATACATCAGACGGGAACGAGAAATTAACAAAGGGCAACGTGGATATGACGGCACTGACAGGCGGCTAAACGGCCCCGGTCCACTGTTTAGAATGGCGATTTTCTCAGGATTTAAAAGTAGTTGGAAACATTTGAGACATTGTGGTACTCAGCTAAAAAATATATAACATTGGCCTAGTGGTTTTTGGATATTGTATTGCAAAATTCTGACAAACTGTACCTTCTGTAATGTAATGAAACTGTAATTTCTGTCATGAAATACTCTCTCTCTAGTTGTATCAAACCTATACATTTCTTTGTTTGGTTGAACACATATATTTCGACGAATGCTTGGAAGCAACCAGTTATTTGACTCCATTGACTGCCATAGTAGGAAAAAGGAAAATGGTGGTCCAAAGTGACCCAGAACTGTTTGCTTTTCTACATTCTTCAAAATATCTTCTTTTATGTTCAACATAACAAAAAAAGTTTTTTTTCTACTATGTGGTAGTATCTTTCTAAACTTATAAATATCTTTCTCTGTGTTCATCATAACAAATAAATGTATACAGATTTGCAACAACTCAAAAGTGAGTAAATGAAGGCAGAATTTTTGTTTTTGGGTGAACTATCTGGGGAATTGAGAAAATCACTTTCTGGTCACACGATGAAGCAGTTCGACTGGGTTCAGATGAAGATGTGCTCAACCTGTGGCGTGTGTTTTTACACAGAGAGGTGATGTGAGTGTGCTGCGATCGCACCGTTTAGACAGGCTGAGAACACCACACGGCCTCTGGAACGTATTGAGCCGCTCCCAGCGTTAAACACCAGTCACGAGAGATCGTGAAATAACACAACAGATATTTCCAAATGAAACGTTTTCCTCTGATTTCATTTCTGTTTGGTGGTACGAGCAGGTTTCTCTTGCTGTCTACGATGGAGGGGCCGGTGAATTCAGATCTAAGTCCCTCCTTCACAGCCAGAGTTATTTATAGCAAAAAACCCAGAAATAACAAGCCCACGACTGCTGATAGAGAAAAAACAGGGTCGCTGAAGATAAAGTGGATGGTAACAACATCTGCTGGTTTTTACCCGCCAGCATGTTTGCAGAAAGTCAATGTCGGGACTCCAGAGAGACTATGAGCCATGTGGACTGGGGATTTCTTTATTTAGATCGTGTTGGAGCTGCGGGATCAGACATGTCTGCGTTGAGCTTTTGTGTGAGCTCTTTAGCTCACTGTAGAACAGAGATGTAGAAGAAATCCAGGATCCGGAGACAGCTGGAGAATTGCTTATAACACAACTGTTTCGTCACATATTCAGCTGAATGTACCAACAGTCAACTAAGATAGAGGAAAATGTTAGTGCTCCTTCATAGCTCAGGCGATTTGATGGGGAGCATTAACTTATTCTCAAATGTTTCTCCTAAAATTGCTAAGGAGAACTTAAAGCTAAAGTGAGACTGTAATTGTTGTAGTTTATATTGAGATCTTCATCAACTTTGGCTTTTGATTGCAAACTTGACAAATCTTGGCTCAGTTTAACACATTGTAGAGATTTCTTCATGAAACTCTAATGATGAGAAATATCTCAGACCCAGATGAGACGGTAATGTTTCCTTTACATTTATTCTCATTGATGTCTAATAAAGACAAATATATTAAAATGAAGATTCGGTCATTATTTACTCACCCTGTTGACATTTCAAACCTGTATGACTTTCCTTTCTTCCGGAAAACACAAAAGAAGATATTTTGAAGAATGTTGTTAACTGTACCCCATTCACTTGCATTGGTTTTGTGTACATGCAAGTTAATCGGGTCCGGTGCTGTTCTGTTACCAACTTTGTTTAAGATATCTCCTTTTGTGTATTGCAGAAGAATGAAAGTCTTACAGGTTTGAAATGATAAGAGGGTGAGTAAATGATGACAGAATTTTCATTTTTGCGTGAACTATCACTTTAAAGGATACATCGGCAGGCCAACCAGACCTTCATGTCAAAGCTCGAAGCAGTTGGTTTCTATAGAATCCAATGCCCCAGGGACCATTAGCTAAATCTTGCGTGTGCTTTGCGTGCCTAATTGTGAAAGATAAGAGGCTATTAGCGTTAATAATTTACCTATAGCTCCCTGAGAAAAAAGAAACATCTGCCCCTGATGTACGCTTAGAGAGACTGTAATGTGCCCCGCACGCTCCCTGGTGTAGAGGAAGCATGTTGTTGTTTGTAAATCCATTACAGAGTTTATGCACTTACAGTGATGGACCCTTAAACAGAAGAATGCAGATTTAAAGACTAGCGCACACTTAACCGCGTGCCACCAGATGTTGTGTCAGCTTATGTTGACATTTACATGCTTTTATCCAAAATGACTTACAGTGCAAGACATACCTTTTATCAGATGTTTACCTACTAGGAACAGATATTTTGAGAAATGTCTCAGCGGTTTCTGTTCGTACAATGGAAGTCAATGAGGGTCAGTGTTGTTTGGTCATCAACATTCTTCAAAATATCTTCTGAAAGCATACAGGTTTGGAATGACCCGAGGATGAGAAAATGATCACATTATGCAAATGTGCAACCCAAGTGTACATTTCTGCATCCGTGTTAAGACTTGACTACTTTTTTGAAGCTGTTAGCGTCTGTTTTCATTATAATTTTTCAATTTGGATCACTATGTGCGTCGTTTATTTATTGACAAATGTAATGCTATCCATGTAAATGCAAGTTAACTCAGGTTCTCTTAATAGGCCTATGTCAAACGTGTAGTTATAACGTTTAAGGATAAATGCCACAAAATTGTGCGCAGTTAATGTATTTATTTGGCATTAAATCTGCTCATTGCTGTTTTAAAATACTCATGTTTTTAGACACTCTGCAATGTGAAAGAACAGCTAATTTATTTAAAATCCACATAGAATATTTAGCAATAATTGTATGGTGTTATTTTATTGTCGTTTAAATGTATGAAATATAATCTCTGAATGAGACTAACGCTGTTTAGGAAAGCGATGGACTGCTGGAGGGTGTATTCAACGCCAATGGCTTTGTTATTCTGGAGTTGAGCTAATTTAAGATCTGTCATAAAAACCCACATTAAAGCATGTTAACACCACAGACAGGATTTATTGTTTTTGATTATGTGACCGCCCTAAAAATAGAAATAATCTACCATGATCTCAGTATGTAGATAGGAAATGACTGAGCCGCATCGAAGAGAACGCGGAAGACAACGTGCAAGTAGTTCGCTGGTCAACTAAATATGCTTTGGTTAAAGGCTGAACTGGGCTCATGAGATGTGACTTTAGTGGATCATAGGGGGAAATATATATAAAAATTGAAATAAAAAATGATGTTTTACACAATGGTGTCAGTAAAATGGAATAATTCGGCGATTAAGCAATAGCTGAATCTGCAGGGAACATCAAGTGTCCATTTCCTCCAGTTATCTCTGTTAACAAAGGACATCAAACATGATTTGTGGATCTTTGATGGCTGGGTTAAAGGAAGTGTTTAGTGACTGCTGGCCGGAGATGGGAAGCAGATGAGTCAGCTGCAAAAATGATGCTTGTGTCCGAGCTGTAGCCCAGTGGATAGTATATGTGATATATATATATATATATGGGGACCCGGGTTGAATTTATCGTTTTTGATATCAATTCTGCTTATCGATTTTGATTCTCATCGATTCCCAGATTTGATTTCCCAGTTGGAGTAAAACATTTAGATATTAACCTGAACGATGTCATGGTCATTTAGCTCTCTTATGAAGAGTTTGCAGATATATATATATTTTTATGAGCACATTATAAGAATGTTGTTAACTGGTGCTCATTCACTTGGATTGGACCAGTGCTGTTTGGTTACCAACTTTCTTCAAAACATCATCATTTGTGTTCTACAGAAGAAAGAAAGTCATAAAGGTGTGAAATGATGAAAGGGTGATGACAGAATTTTATTGTACAGTTTTCATTAAAAAACTGAATCTTGAGTTGATTAAAATCTCTCAGTCGTTCCTTCAAGACATTAATGCAATTACATAGTGAGAAGTTGTGTATATTTTTGCTGAAGTCTCAGATTCGGCTCCTGAGGAAGACCCTCCAGAAATGTGTAGACGATGCTCCTGAAGAAAGCATCTCAATGTCACAATGTCTGTGGTCTTGTGTGCTCGTGTTCTCGCTCTATGTCATCAATAGTCATCACACCGTGTCTACACCAGACGCGATGCGACACGACAAAAGACATTAAAAACGTATTAGAACTCATTATAATTTCAAATATTGTCCACACTGGATGCGGCGCGGCGAGACTCGATAAACCCATAGAACAAGCAGGTTGTCATGTCGCGTCGCGCCTGTCGCGTCCGGTGTACACAAAGTCCGGTTACACTACTCAAGAAAACAAGAATGTATGAAAGTACCCGGATGTGTTCTTGATATCAAGGATTCATCGAATGCATCCTTGCGCTCGTACGGAACCCGCTTGAAGCCCCAAAAGTCACTGTGGGGCGTCGATCCAAGTTTGTTCTTCTGAGGATGCCTCACAAGACCGGTCTCCGCGAGAACACAAGAGCGTTCTTTGCGTTCTTGGAATTAAGAAACAGCCAAGGTCATGTGAGCTCCATGCATAATAATTATGTTTGCAAACTTTGCCACAGTTTTAGCGTCCTGTATTCTAAGCAAAGTACCTGTCTCTTTATCTCTTCGAAGATTTAGTTTGTTTACATTTACATTACATTACATTAAGGCATTTGGCAGACGCTTTTCTCCAAGAGCTACAGGAAATGTTTAAGAACATTTGGAGCACAATTGAACCTTAAAACATTATATATCTGAGAGCTGCATTATGTCTCCTGACATTTGTCTCTGGGCGATTATATCTGCTCAGAATTTCTGCCTAATAGGCAGAAATAATATTCTGTTAATATGGTGAGGATTCAGCGATAATGTTTCCAAGGCAGCAGAGTTGTGACGTTTCAGGGCTTGATCATCCACTGCATTTATGGGCATTTTTTAATTATATATATAATGTTTTTCTATGCATTTGTGTTTATTAGAATAAAGCCCTAATACGCTGTAGTTTGCCCTTTTTGCCATGTCATTTTGGAAAATAATTATAGTGAGTCTCTCCATTTATACCACACACCTCATATTGGGATTATTAGAAGCAAATATTGTGAAAATATACCTTCTGGACACAAATTCTGGCCACTGCTGTATCTGTGCAAACAAGGGGACTAAGGGCATCAATTTTTCTTCCACTTCTTTTGGATGTTTGCTGTGACTCTCTATGACTTCAGTGATGCAAACTCAAGACATGAATCATCATCAGTGACAGTTTTACGTAAGAGCTGTTTTATCATACAGTTGTCTCTGGACAAACACACAAATGCAGTTCCTTCATCCCTGATCTTTTTATAATTCAACTTTAAGATGATAGAAGATCGCCTTCTACTGATGATGTAGTGCAAGCTTATGCTGTATGTGTAGCCAAACAGCCAATATGAATAATGAAATATCCACGTTAGACTGAGAGCCGTCTGAAGCATGTCTAATAATTCAAAACAAGCACAGGTGAGCTTCAGTCTTAACCATATATTGAGTGACTACTTGACTTGGAACAAAAATCTTAGGCTGGGTTACATTTCATTCTGGTTTATGTTGGTTTAGTCCTGGTCTTGGTGATGTAGGGTAGATCTGAAATTGTGAAGCAGATGAACAGGTATAAACTCACAACAAATGAGAAATGTAACAACAGATTCATTGTGAGGTGTCATGGTTTGTGGGTGTGTCATCTAAGTCTGAGACTGGTGTGTGTTTGTGTGTGTAGGGTTCTGCGTTGGAGATAATTACCCAAACAGGAGCAGATGCTCAGCATGGTTCATTTTTTGTCAGGGCTTGACCTTTCCTGTGTTTTTCATCTTTGTCTGTGTGTGTTTTCAATCATTATCCCCTTCACTGCTTAGTTGTAAGAAGGGTAACCAATTAAAATAAAATGAACCATGGATTTATTATGGTGTTATTAAAAGTGATTTTTTGGCAGATTGATTACCATCTGTACCATAATTTGTACAGATTTACTACTAATTCCATGGTTGATCTCTGCACCGTAAAAAAAATCTGTAGTTTTGAAGCAGGTTTGCCTGTAACTTACTGTAGATTGAATTACTCAACACTACTTTCCTACAACTGTTTTCAGTTCGAGTTCAATTTGACTTTAATCAGATATTGAGCATTGTTTTGTGAGAAGAAAATACAAGCACTAGGTAAGTTTATGTTTAAAACTAATTTGTAAATGAATTCGACAGTAAGTTACTTGCAAACCTTACTGTAGTAAAACAATCGGTTAATTTGCCATAAGGGCTGTTTTAACCTAAATCAAATAAATAAATAAAAAGCCACAAGTACTATGGTTACCACGGTGAAGTATAAATGAACCATGGTGTTGGTAAAGTAACAATAGTCAAACCATTATATTTGTTGTAAAACTCTTCTTTTACATCTAGGAATTAATACACCAAAAACATGGTGACTTTATTTTACTAGTGTTAAAACAAGGTCACGTTTTTGTAAGAGGGCCGCCACAATTGCTAGAAAAGCAGATAATAATTGTCTTTACTGACTTCCTCACAGGTAGAAACACAGTGTTATGTGTGTCAAGCAAATAGCATTGAATTTTGACAATAAGATAAGAGAAATTATACCAATTATCTGAGATTATTTATGCACAAATGAGAAGTGTTCATTCTAAAAAGTACAGGTAAAAGCGGCACGGTTCATGCCTCCAGCTTTATGTATCCTGTTGGTTTTTGGGATTCTCTGATGGACTGTGTCACGTTCTTTTAGGTTATGCCATCCCGCAGGCTGACTGGAAATCCAGCCGTAAAAGAGAAGGGCTGATCCCAGACCCCCCCGTGTTCCCGCTGCTGCGCCTCTCCCTGTCCCCATGGCGACAGGAGGCCATGCCCCCGAGACAGATGTGTTAATCAACCTGCATCAGGTGAGAGATTCCACCACCCCGGATACTTTGTGAATTTTTTGTTATTTCACTTGTCACATAACTGCAGTATGTGGGTGATGCTTAATGATTTCGCCACCTACCGTATCAGGCTGTTTCAACCCATGGTTGGGTCAAATATGGACGAAACCAACAGTTGAGTTGCAAATAACATCAATTTTGATGTAATGCGGATTAATGTGTGATGAAAGTCTGTTTGATGAATTTGTAACATGAATAGAGTAAATATGTGGCATTGAAGGCAGGTGTTGTTGTTTTCTGAGCTGCGGCAGTGTAAGGGAAGGTGGCGCAGCGCCAGGCGGGAAGGTGCAGGTGCCGGGTTACATATGACGGCTGGGCACAGAGGACAATACCATGGTTCTGACCTTCGTCTCATTTGACACTTGGGATGCAGAGTTCTCAGGGCATGCGTATATCTGAATGGCTCTTTTTGTGCATGGTCGCGTATATGTGTGTCTGTGTATTGTGTGAAATAGAAAGTGTTTCTTAGACCGGCTGAAACTTGATCACAGTGGACTTTCAAATGGGTAGAAAACTCTAGATACTTTATAACTCTAAATAGGGCTCTGAATGGCGGATGTTCAAAAGTCTGGGGTCTCTTAAAGGCACAGTTCACCCAAAACTGAAAATTCTGTCATCATTTACTCATCCTCAGGTTGTTCAAATCTTTACGCATTTCTTTGTTATGCTGAACACAAAGGAAGATATTTGGAAGAATGTCAGTAACCAAACAGATCTCATCCCATTTTTACTGCCATTGTAGGGAAAGTAAATACTATATGAGTCAATGGGTGATGAGATCTGTTTGGTTACTGACATTCTTCCAAATATCTTCCTTTGTGTTTAGAGGAACAAAGAAACGTATACAGGAAATGTATACATCTGTGGGTGAGTATTATGATAGATTTTTTTTATTTTTGGGTGAAATGTCCCTTAATGTTTCTCATGACCTGCAGGCATTTTCTTAAATGTTAGATTTTTGCAGACAATAATATAATTATGCGAACATATGCAATTATTTTATTATGAAACCAAGACGTCATGAGTAATTATGAAAAATAAGCCAAAAAGAGACCAGAATAGATAGAACTTATGTTCAAAAGTGGTGATAAAAAACATGTCTGAGCATTAGATTTATTTTATATATTTTTGTTACAAGATCACTTCCATAGTCACATACAGTATTTGTTCATTCATACTTTTGATGGGTTTAATGTTATTTAAAATATAAAAATAAAATGAAAAATGAAAAAGAGACCCTAATATGGCCAGTTCTGTATAAATAAATACAGTTTCTGAGGATCTCAGGACCACCTGCAGTATAACTCAAGCAATAACTTACACCACCACTGTCATTAAGACGTGTTGTAAAACGTTCAGGGCTGCTGTTAGAAAGAGCCGGTTCGTCAAAGGTCTTCAGAGATGATCATCGGTTGATGTTCAGTGTCATTGGACTGTGACTCTTCTCTTGTTGATGCGAGTCTTTCAAAGGGTTGGTGGATTCTCAGAGGAACCAGAGGCAAAGGGGACGTGTCTCAGTGCTGTGTTATCAAAGAAAGACATCTGCTGACCTATTAAAAAGTTACAGTTGTTGACATGTAAATAAAATCACTGTAAAGATCCTCACTGACAATAGATCCCGTTGCCCTGGAATGATGGGACATATTGTGGGTAACTGTGTTTGGATGATTTTAGGCTGCAATCTGTTCACCGTGGCATCAATTATCAGATGAATTGCTTCGTGTGGACCTGCCTGTGGATGGCCATTTGGCAAGTCGCGACTGGACTGGAGAGACCATCAGATCACATTTCAGCACTGTTTGTATCGACTGAACGAAATGTTTTGTGATGATATGGTGCACTCCAGACATCGTGTTACTGTTGCATTCGAGACTTTTAAAAGAATAATGAGAATTTCCTATGTGGATGCAGTGTTTTAGACTGAAAAGAAGCATTTATCTCTCCTCTCACCAGCTGAATTGACAGAAATCAGCACAGAATGAGAAATCAATGGCAGTATGTGAGAAGATTTGACAAGGCCGAGTGCAGCTCAGTGAATCAGAGAACAACACACAGATTCCAACACACAAATATTTGACTGAAGGATATTTATACTTTATACAATTTCCAGTGGCAGTAGGGACCACGCAGATCTTTGAAAACACGTCTGTTTTTATAGATGATAGTGTAAGCAATACAAACCATATTCATGTTGCGCTTTAACTTTCTGATGTGGAAATAAATTGTGTAGATTATTTGCAAATGCAAAAAGGTCAATTTGGATGAATGTTGAGATGTCAAAGTCTCCTAATATCTCCACTCTGTTTACACTGTCGAAAAGAGTAGAATTGATAAGAATTTTACATCTCAAGATTTATTCACGTTGACCCTTTAGACGTTCTTAAAGAGACAGTACACCCCAAAACATTTACTCATCCTCGAGATGTTCCAAATCTGTATAAATGTCTTTATTCTGATGAACGGAGAAAGATGTTTGGACGAATGCTTGTAACCAAATAGTTTGTGGCCACCATTGACTACCATATAAGGAAAAATGACAATAGGAGTTAAAAGTGCCCTAGAACGGTTTGCTTTACTACATTCTTCAAAATATCTTCTTTTGTGTTCAACAGAACAAATCCATTTATAAATTTCTTTTTTAGGTGAACTCTTCCTTTAGTGCACGTGTGTAAACTTTGTGTGGTCTGGTCTTCTGTGTTACTTAGAAATAGACCAGATTATAATGGAAAGTTTTTTAAACAAGGTAATAATTGTTTTATTTTTATGTAAAGTAAATTGCAATGAATTGCATTAATTCTAAAAGAGTAATGTCAAAATTAAGGGTATTTGAGTTTTAAGTCTCTGCATTGCAGGAGAGCATTTTTGTGCCACATTCTCTGCCCAACATCCTTTCAAAATGTGCAAAGCATTTAGTAAATGAATTTCGGAGAAGAAAAACACATTAAAAACCTGAATGTGATGGATGACAGGTATTCATTTCAGACCGCATTAGAATTTCAATACGAAGTCCTGGGTATTTTTTGCCATAGTATTTTAGGATGAAGCCAGCTTCTCTGAAATGTCTGTTCTTCTCTGGATCACAAAAAGTGACATTTGAACCAATTGATTGATTTTTACACAGTTGCTTTCAGGATTCAAACGATGTAAAAGCAACATAAAGCAGAAAAATGTGGTCCCTGTGACTCAGAATGACCTGAAATATGAGAGCTAGGGGAAAAAAGGTTTAAGAAGAAACATCTTAAAAGAAAAACAATTACATTAAATCTCATGAGCTATGAAATATCGACAGAAAAGATCAGACCTTAAAGCAAGGTATATTCACAGATCAGATATGGCCATTCTTATTGAGCAAATTCTTGTTTTTTTTAGATTAGTTTTTTGGCATTTTGTCTTTAATTGTGAACCTCAGTTGTGGAGAGGACAGATACAGAATCTGCTGATCTTGTAGATGCTGGCAGATCACAAGAACTGATCCATAGAAGGTCTGTGAGGGCAATTTTTTTTCCTTTTTGGTACGGCACCACAAGACGTCGTTCGTTTGCAGAGCATAGAGATCTGGCGTGTACACGTCTGTATAAGTCAGTTATAGCAGATGCACATTTTCCCAAGCTTTGGTGCGTTTGTAACTGATATATGAGAGATGAGCTGAAGGTTGCCTGTAAGTGGTCCCTTAAGGATGCTGCTAGACGATGCGTTATCAGTGTTTACACTGTACAGGGTCGTGGCTAGACAGTACTCTCTATTCTCAGTGGTCTGAGCTCATAGTCGGCATGGCAACGATGACCTCATGGTGGTGCAAACAGCTGGGGTAACAACCCCTAGAGCCATCGACCCCCTCCTGCTAATGCCACCTGTTAAGGTGGGGGGGCACGTTGTTCTTTTGTCTAAATGTTACGCCTCATGCTTCACAATACAGAGAAAGATGAACCAAAATTATGCAGCACATGAAGACTTAATAAGTGTTATTTGTGGTGTTTGGTCAGGGTGAAGATTTACTAGGAAAGAGAAGTGCATGCTTTAATGGACTGATGCAAACTGGGAAATGTAGTTCGATTAAATACACAACACTTTTTAAAAATTATAATATATAATATTACCTTATAAATATTTGATATTACATTTAAATTTACACTTAATTTAGTCATTTATCAGATGTTTTTTATCCAAAGTGATTTACAAAGAGTTGAGGGAGCAATAAGTATCGCATGTCATACATGAGCAATATTAGTTCAATTCATTTAAATATTGAATAATTAATATTTATATTATATAAGTGTGTCTGTGTATATATATATATATATATATAAGTTGATATGTGGAACCATTTCATGATCTTTACCAAGAACCTGTTTAATCTGCTAATCCCACAGAAAACTAACATTAGACATTTACTTACAAAAATCTTCTTTCTTTCGAGAACCTGTAATATTTCCAGAGTGGAGATGAGTCATGTCTGGTTGTGTTGTCAAGGGCAGTTTCTGAGGATCTGCGGTGGTTATATCAGCAATGAGCGACATGATGTGATGTGTCGAAACAGAGGAAGGTGGCTCTGCTTTCAGCTTTTTAATGGAGTTATTTATTAGCGAATGACTCACGATAACAAGCATAAACAAAACATCTCGTTTATGTCGCTCTCATTTCTCATCACTCGTTGGCAGCATCTGTGAGTACCAATGCTTTCAAAAATCTCTAATCTAGCTCTCGCGAAAGAGCAACGTGTTTGTAGAGCAGCTTTCATTTGCTATTTAAACAGTGATATATCTATATTCACTTATGTTTATACAGCTCATTACATCCAAACTAACTTTGCATAATGAAGAGAAGAGAAACACAAACATATACAAGTTTACTTCTCTGCATGAAGTCAACATTTTAGAACCTCAGTTAATTAAGCGTTTTAAAATGATAGTTTATCCAAACATAAAAAATCAATCATCATACAGCCGTGGAAAACCATTTCAACTTTTCATTACAAATCTGCATTTCTAGATGTATTGTAGTCATTCCAGTCCAGAGTTTGTTGTATTTCAATAAATTCAAACCTCAGAAGTGACATTAGGTCAATTCAACAGCAACGTGAAAGACTGACAGCATGACAAGACACATGAAACTGTGATAAAAATTTAGGTTATCAAATTAAAAATTTAGTTTTGAACTTTTCCAAAACACATGTAGAAATATTAATGTTGTAATGCTTAAAAGTGAATATGAACTTGTTTTCTTTGCAGTATTTGAGGTCTGAAGAAACACAGAGCATATTTTCTGCTATTTTGACCTGTTTCTCCAGCTTTTATTTTCTGCAAATACGTGCAATAGAAACAGTATTTTTTTTCAAATTTGGGAGGAATATTGTTTGCAGTTCAGAGATTGCAATTGGGGTTCGGTCTGTGTTGTTTGGTTATGAATGTTCTTCAAAACATCTTTAGCGTTCTGCAGTAGAAACAAAACCATTGCATGTTTGAAACGACAAGGTTGTGAATAAATGATCAAATAATATTTTCATGAACTATTCCTTTAAGCAAATCGTTAAATGGAGCAGAAAACCCCTAAATATGTCCCATGTTGTTCAAAACCTGTATGGGACTCTTTTTTTTCTGTGGAACACAAAAGAGGATATTTAGAGAAATGTCCCAGTTGTTTTGTGTCCATAGAATGGAAGTCAAAGGGTTTCTGTGTTGTTTGGTTGTGAATTTTCTTTAAAACATCTTTAGTTTTCTGCAGAAGAAACAAAATCATGCAGGTTTGAAATGACAAGGTTGTGAATAAATGATCAAAGAAATGTCATTTGTGTACTATTCCTTTAAAACAATCTTGAAATGGAGCAGATGTTTATCGTTTTCCTCAACAAACATTCATAGGTCTTGTTTTAGCAGGCCTGTCATGTGGACACAGATTATTGTGACTTGTTTGTTTAGGGTCAGAACCAAACTCCAAGGTTCTCTGTAGTCAGGAATAAAATTGAATAGCACAGTATCTGTGTTCAGCTTCAGTCTAGAATTGATGCGTCATAACTTTCAGATAATACAGACTCGCCATACATCACAAATTGACACTATTCTTTCTATTGCTTATCAGAATCAGAATAGAGACATGTACATGCACAATGGACTCATGGGAAGGTTACTGAATGCCCCTGTTGTTTTAGCACACATATATCAATGAGCTGTTCTCAGGACTCATGACAGAATGGTTTTTGTTGACGTAAGAGAGATGACGGATGTGTGTTTGATTTGTGTTGTGGCAGTATAGTCATTAGGTAAATAAAGTGTTTTTACATTAAATTTGTTTTGAAATATTGGTCATTAGGACAGTTTTTCATACCATCAATCTTGGTGACTTGGGCTGTGTCCGAAATAGCCCCATTCCCTTATAAAGTGCACTATTATAGGGGACCATTTTTACTGGTGTCCGAATTCAAAATGGAAATGATTTAGTGCACTCGATCAATCCCATGATGCATCGTAATACGAGTGTACGACCGATGTACGCTCACAGCAAACTGCTAGCCACCGTGAGGGGCGCGCTGAAGACATTTCCAAGTATCTGCAGAAGATGGCGCCCGCGCCGCTCCTTAAGCAATGAGTGTCCGAATTTACTCACTCGTTTTTTTTCGCTTCTTCAAGTGGACTATTTTAGTGAACAGATGTAGGGAACAGTGAATGAGGGTATAGGAGGATATTTCAGACACAGCCCTCTCGTTCTTGGCTAGGCATTGTCAATGTTCCATCAGCTGCAGTATGATGCTTAAAAAACTGAAGATCATAGTGGAGCTTTTATAAATGCTGAGGATATAAACTTTATTCGAAGCCAGGAATCCCTTCAAGAATCCACATGGATTTGTTGGGTCTGCAGAGGGATTCTGAAACAGACATCAGAGTTTTGTTTGGGTGGTTGTGTGACAGTCTGGTAGAGAGTGTGCGCAACAGCCGACAGGACTGGACGAAATTCAATATTTATATCTATGCTTTTGGCACACGCTTTTATCCAAAGCGACACAACGTTCATACAGTATGCAAGCTATACATTTTTAATCACTATTTGTGTTCCCTGGGAATCCAATCCATGACGTCTGTACTGTCAAGACAATACTTTACCAACTGAGCTTAAGAAAACTTTAAGCAACATTTATAAATATTTCAATATATTAGAGACCATTCCAAAGCATTTCAGCATTTCTAGATGTACAGTATTGTGGTCATTCCAGTCCAGTTTCTGTTGAATTTCAGCAAAATCAAAACTCAGAGTGATCAACAGCAACGTGAAAGACACATGAAACTGTGATAAAAAGCGAATATGAACTTTTTAAAGTATTTGAGGTCTGGAGAAATAAAGAGCATATATTTTATATTTTCACCTGTTTTTATTTCTGCATATAAATGCAAAAAGAACAATATTTGTAATTGAAATTTGGCAGAAATATTTTTTATAGTTAATTGGATGAAACAGAAATAATAATTATATCTAACCACATAATAGGAATTTCAGAAAAAAATATTTTGAAATTGTCTCTTAATTATTTCCACAGCTGTATATACTTGGGAACTTGGGAAAAGTGTTTTTCCACAACGGTCTATAAAATCAAAGTTATTTTATCACCTCCAATGATATAAAAATGACTTTTCGTCATATGTTATTACGAAAAGTGGTTATTTCATTCTGAAATATAGTTAAATTAAACATTTAATTGCAAATACAAAATATTAATGTGTAAACTACACAGGCCCATTTTAATTTGACTTCCGCATATCTGAATTAAAATTCTGCATACTGTGTGCTATCTTGATTTAAGTTCAGGTTTGGAAATCCACACAAGTGCTCAGTGTGCCGATGCTCTCGGCTCTTTAGAAATGGAGCTTTGAGAATAATCTGTTAAGGATCGGCTCTGTGCTTGTCTGCGGGGAACGGTCACTGCTTTTGGGAAAATAATAGGCCTCTGATAATATGGAGTACTTACAGACTCTACACAAAAAGAGCGCAGGTTGTCCCTCACCAGACACCTGATATACAGTCCAAGCATCCTTACAGACACAGAACCATGAATACTCCACCTTGGGGATGGTTCTAGACAAAGAACACTAGTTAAGTAACATCAGTTCAATTAAATTAAAATGTACTTCTATAGAAGTAAATGTTATCCCGCTTTTCACAATGTCGCAAAACAGCTTTAAAACAAATATAGAGATACAAATATAAATGATAAAACAGGGAAATTATTAGATATATAGAGTACATCAAATGCACTTCTCAACAGGTGATGTTTGATATCAGGAATAGTGACATTACCCTTGTATTAGTAGGGACTACAGAAATGTTTGTGTCACTCCCGCTCACATCTTAGAGACGTGAAAAATCTGCACTGTCCACCTGTGACACCGTTTACCCAGAACGCTTGCTAACAGTAAACACATTTATCAGCCCTCACTGAATTCCCATTATGATTCATTCACCTCACAGTTGAAATGAAGAGAGCTTCAATGCGTATCTTTCATTAGAAGCACTTTCTGTATCGCTCCAGCCATTAACATTTACACAAAAAGAGACGCTTCTGACTGCATAGCCTATGACGTCCGGGTCCCTCAACCTCATTGTGAGCACAGATATGGTGAGAAACGCTGTGCAAAAAGTAATATTCTAAAAAGCCCTGCATTGTTTGTTTGTGTTGTTTGTTTGTTGTTACATTATGGTAATTAAGACGGACCAATTGCACGAGAGAATTGGACAATACAGGAGGGGATGGAGAGAGAGAGAGGGAGAGAGAGAGAGAGAGGAAGATAGAGATAGAGATTGAGAGAGAGAGAGAGAGAGAGAGAGAGAGAGAGAGAGAGGGAGAGATGGAGAGACGAGAGACGAGGGAGAGGGAGAGAGAGAGAGAGAGAGAGAGAGGGAGAGGGAGAGGGAGAGGGAGAGGGAGAGAGAGAGGGAGGGAGGGAGGGAGGGAGGGAGGGAGGGAGAGAGAGAGAGAGAGAGAGAGAGAGAGAGAGAGAGAGAGAGAGAGAGAGAGAGAGAGAGAGAGAGAGAGAGAGAGAGAGAGAGAGAGAGAGGGAGAGAGAGGGAGAGGCGAGAGAGAGAGAGAGAGAGAGAGACAGAGACAGAGAGAGAGATTCAAAGCTCCTTTGAATCTTGAATCTTGAGAGAGTGAGTGATAGTGAGAGAGAAAATGATTTTTTATTGTGCATTCCAAATAATATCAATTTGTTTATTTTGATTTAAGACATAATAATTCAAATAAATACAGCTGAGTAACACAATAAAACACAATAAAATCATGACAGGATAATAAAAAGAGGGAGTTATCTCATTTTTGTAACCAAACTCTTCATATGGTACATGGTACTGAGTTTAGAATCACAAAACACTAACACAATATTTTCAGCATAATTCGAAAAAGGAAACTTATATTCAAATATGAATTAAGCATACAATAAAAACATTAAATAAGTTGACGCAGGATGTGTTCAATAAGACTGAGATGTCATATTGTAAAAAATGGCAAAGCACTATGATAAATATATGATATGCCATGACACAATATAATAATGACCCAAATTATAATTTTGGCTTTAATGCTACACGAGTTATTCAGCGTCAGGTGTTTGTTTGACGTGACAGTAGTGATGCTGAATGCACATTTGGTTATTGATGGGATTGCTGCAGGCTCTCCGCTGAGATGGTGACATTTAGCTGAGTGATCCGGGTGCCTTGTAACCTGTCATCATCACGCTCTCCTCCACCCTCCTTTACTCCCTGCCTGTCTTCAAAGCTGTGGAGTCAAACGCTCGATGCCTCTGATTGGCCTCTTCACTGTCCCTGTCCTGGAAAATGACTGATTATGGCAGACAAATAAGCTGGTTGGGTTTCCCCATAAATACAAATGCAATATTATAAAAATATAAAAAACAATATGTAAATAATAATAATATAAAAAATATAATATGTGAGCCTGGATCACAAAATCAGTCTTAAGTAGCAAGGGAAAATATTTAGTAAAAGACAAAAATACATTGTAAGGGGCAAAATTATCGATTTTTCTTTTATGCCCAAAATCACTAGATGTTAAGTAAAGATCATGTTCCATGAAGATATTTTGTAAATTTCCGACCTCAAATATATAAAAACTGTATTTTTGTGAATGGATGGCCTGCCACTGTGCACCTGATAAACAACTTCAAAGACAATTTTCTCAATATTTTGATTTTTTTGCTGTCTCAGATTCCTGAGCTTTAAACGGTTGTATCTCAGCCAGATATGTTCCTGTTCTAACAACTCATACATCAATAGAAAGCGTATTTATTCAACTTTCAGATTATGTAAACATCTCAATTTCGAAAAAATTACTGGTTTTGTTGTCCAGGGTGACATATGTGTTTTAAATCATAGTGTGACATGGGCGGTAATCATTTCAGAAGTGCAGTTTAGTGCTGTGAGGGAGCGCCAATGGAGGCGTGGTCACATCTGCTCAAAATCCTCACTGTGCGTCATCCGGCCTCGAGGTTTTTTGTATAATTCTTTTGCACTTAAGCAGCTGTAGTTCTGCAGTCTGACACTGAAGGATCTCTGCAGGTTTTGCCAGAGGAAGAGAGGAGCTCCCCAGCAGGTCAAGATGATGAGGAATGGGAGAAGGCCTTGTCTGTGGAGAGGTTCGGGGACATCATTACCGAGTCGGCCATCGATGGCGCAGATAAAATGGGCCGCAGCTACAACGAGAAAGACTTTGAGTGTGAGTACGATCCGACGTGTCACACCACCAATAGTACATAATGCTATCTGTTTAAATCATTCCTCATTCCTATAATCTTCATGCCACGTTGTTTAGGTAAAGATGGAAGACAAATCTTAAGTTTTTTGTTTTAAATGCCACTGCCTTTCTAACCTACAAGAAGTTTCCATCAGATGGACAATGCTGAGGAAGGCACCTTAGAAACAATCTGCTCTCGTGGTACTTATGAATTGAATCAGGTATTTTAGAGCAGGTAGACATCCTAAATATGTGTTTGTGTACCAGGATTTGAAAATAATGAATTATAGAATGAATGTTGTAATAACAAAAGCTGTTAATCAAATAGGCCACCCTGGTTTTACTTTCCATGGGAATGATGTGTTGACTGTTCGAAATCCTTCATATATAATTCAGTAGTTTTGTTTGTAAGGTTCTTTTCACAATGCACATTCTTCCAAAGCAGCTCTGCAGAAGAAAGTAATATCAGCAATGAACACACTTGACGTCTTTTTTGACAATAAAAAGTTGACAAAAGCGTTTTTTTTTTAAAGAGAAAATGCTTGCCGCGTTTGGTTACAAATAGCAGCCGAACGCCATGACTTCAGATGCTGCGTCTGGGCAAAAAGGCAGCCCAGAGAAACAGATAGGGAGTGTGATGGAAGTCTATTTGCATTATAAATAGAGAAATGTAATGTAATTAATCACATATTTAAAAACTATAATAATAATTTCTCGATAGAAATGCAGTCAAAAGTTATTGAAAGTTCAACTTACATTTATACAAAACTATGCTCCAACCGGCATTTCGGTCGCCATTTTATTTTTCAACCTTGATCCTGCTCGACCAATCACCTCCCTTGTCTGGTGTTACGGAAATGACACACTACTCGCTTGTCATTGGTTGGCTGTGAAAAGGAGCTTGACGCAGTGCGTTTTTTTCAGAAAAGTTAAACTTTTACAACTTGTTAAGACGCCCTGAGCTGCAGACAAAGCCGCTGGCATTCAAAAAGCGCTCAGGAGGTTTCTGAAAACACGGTTTACTCCATAGGATTATAATGTAAAACAGACGCTGGCAGCCTCGAAAAAGAAGTCAAGTCTAAACGCGGGAAGTTTGTTGAATTCCCGTGGTGTTCATAAAAAAAGTTATGCCCTGATATATTTGTAAATGCCTGGTGAGGGAGCTAAAGGTCAATGCAAGAGACAAAAATCTCCATAGGCAGTTTGTAAAAATATAATTTGTCTTATTTTATACACAGATCACAGGCATACGTTCCACCACACCCATCACCCCCTGTCCACCCACCTCCCCCCGCAGCGTTTCCGCAAGAGGGTGCTCAGTATGGACCGCAGACGAAAGAAAAAGAGGAAGAAAAAGAAGACGTCCATTCCTCCGTCAGACGTCACACCCACAATTCATGAGGTCGATGAGGAGGAGGCGGAGTCTGAGGCAGAGGGGCAGTGCCAATCGACCACGCCCACTGAGCCATCTGAAGAGATGCCACAGGTGATTTCATGTCATTGGCTGAGATTAGTAAAATTTGTGAGATATTCATTTGTTTACAATATGTGGAATATTATGAAATAATGTAATGGTCTGACACACATATTGTGTCACTGATGTCATTGGTGTGGAAACAGAAACATGTTTTGACATAGAACGATACATTTGCTGTTATTTTGCTGTAAACCGGTTAAACATGATTTTCTGAAAATAAATGAAACATCTCAGACACAAAGTACTTAGGCTTGGACATGAGACAGCCAATCATCTTTCTCTACCTGTTTGATCCTTGAGTCACTTATCTGAAAACACATCAATTGTACTTGGCTACAACGATGTTTAGGTCAGAAAAATGGTTTGCCTATCTCTCTGAAATGAAGGAAAAATATAAGAAATAATATTTAAAAAACTACGTCGGCCAGTCCTTGTAGGGACCGTTGCGGTTTTGAAAGGATATGTGTGTGAGAGAGACTTTGGGCAGATGATGACGGGTGTTGTGATCTCACAGTTCAGTTTGGGAAGTGAGGAAGATCTGGCGGCCGACCTCTCTCTCACCAGCTTCCATATGGAGAGTGAGAGACCCCCCAGCAGTGAAGAGACCCCACCCAACCCAGCCGGCATGGAGAAGCAGGAGGAAATGCACGAAACACCGGACAGAGAAGTGAAAGGGCTTTCAAACAGGTTCAATTCAATTCATCTATATAACGCTTTTCACAATGTGCATTGTTTCAAAGCAGCTTTATAGTACCAAAAAGGTGAAACACAGCCTGGTGTTCACAGACCAAGCAAGATCATTCTAATAAATAACATCTGATAAATAAATGCAGTAAATAAATTAATAAAAACAGGTATGACTCATAACAGGTATGACCTAGTGTTTTTTTTTAGCATAGCAATCCTACTTTCTGTACAAAAATATTCTGCTCCACATATCTTTATTAACACGTTAAACTGTGTTATTCCACTCAGCTGATCCTCAGTAATCTTGTGGTCACAGCGGATAAATGTGCTTTCAATTTCAAAGATCTCTTGCAATTTTCATAAGCAATACAATGATGTAAAAAAGCCTGATGACTTTGCAAGCAAGGATCTAGAAATGTTGTGCTTTATTGCCCTCTGCTGGTTGACCGGCTTTATGCAGTTCGCAGTGGACTGATGTGTACCTTTTGTGAATGTATATTGCAGCTTTAAATGTGATGTAACGGTTTTATTAATCATGGCGGCTCATACGTTAAAGACTCCGCCAAACCCTTGCATTACCAAATTTAAGACAATATTAAAGATGAAGTTGTTTTTACAGGTGTAACCCATCTCCAGAACCTGCCAGTATGACAGCACGAGGCTGGTTTCGCCGGAAGCCCGTCCACCGGCCGGCTGGAGCCCAGCGGACCAGCTACGACCTGCGAGAACGCATCTGTATTGGCAGCATGACCGCCATAGAGACGGCCGTCTACCAGAAGGTTCCAACTGATGAGGCCGAGGCTCAGATGTTGGCCAGCGCTGATCTGGATGACATGAAGAGTGAGTGAAACGAATTCTGAAGCAGATCTGGGATGGTTCACCCCAAAATTCTCTCAAACCTGGTGTAAGGCGTCAAGGATTTTAAACTGAACACACTTGCAGATACGGTTTCAGATCTTCAAAACTAGTTTTTTAGCCTGAATAAAAAATAACAACATTTATAAAAATCATTTTACTTTCTCATGCAATGCAAAACAGCTCAACAGACTTAAGATTTAGTTCACAATCCACAAGTCTCTTTTTTGTTACTCTGCAACCTATCCTCATTTTACTTAAAGTGATAGTTCACCCAGGAAAATTATGTCATCATTTACTAACCATCTTGTAATTACAAACCTCTCATGACTTAATTTCTCACGCAGAACACAAAAGAAGATATTTTGAAGAACGTCGGTAACCGAACCCATTGACTTCTATTGTATGGACACGAACCAATGCAAGTGAATGGGGTCCACTTAAAGACATTCTTCAAAATATCTTCTTTTGTGTTCTGCGTAAGAAAGTCGAACAGGTTAAAAATGACCCGAAGGTCAGTAAATGATGACAGCGTTTTTATATTCGGCTGAACTATCACTTTAACCTTCATTATGTAGAAAATACTTCTTTTTCTTTTTTAAAGAAAAGCGTAAATAAAGCTAGAATGACTTAAGGATTATAACATTTGGATGAGCTGTTCCTATAACAAAACCTTCCAACTGGGCCTCTACGTCTCCGGCTAAGTTCAATCCAAAGCGGTTTGTAGTGTCTCTACAGGCATAATGACTTAAGATTCAATTCGACAGCTCTCATGTTGTTGCGGTTATTCCATCTTAATTGAGATCAGCGCAGTAACTCGAACAAAATTAGATAAGCATGCTTGATTTTATGTGTCATTGGAGCCACACCAACAGCTGGGTAGCACGCCCGGGGTTCATAGCTTTT
This sequence comes from Triplophysa tibetana, assembly GCA_008369825.1. Lineage (NCBI taxonomy): Eukaryota > Metazoa > Chordata > Actinopteri > Cypriniformes > Nemacheilidae > Triplophysa > Triplophysa tibetana. Next base: position 2,807,740 of record CM017902.1, read on the forward strand.
GACAAGCCAAAGCCAGAATTCTACGAACTCTCATTAAAGTCTTTCTCCAGAGGAGCGGAGCGATGATGACGGCGCTGGCCCTTGAGAAGTTTGTTTTGTGGACTGAGAGGTCTACGTTGGCAAGCATTCCCCTAAGTTTGGGGGAACTTGGGCATTCATGTCCGTAGTCATAAATGTGTTTGTGGTGCATAGCAGAACAGCGGGATCATTGGCTGGGCATGGTCACCACATGGCCTACTTTCTTCTCCTTTTCCAGCGGTTGTAAACAAGCCTTAGAGATGTTCAGATGTGGTTTGGGTTACTGAAGTTGCTTCCTGTTGTTTTAACATTAATGACTTTACCTAATAAAGTAATCTCCCATGATTATAGGGCATGTCAGCCCAAGAATACTGCCGTATGTCTCATGAATACGGGACTCTTTCCTGACGGTAAGAGGCAAAAATAATAGAGACTTTTCTTGTAGACATAACAATATGTTAGGAAGCTGGCTATCATTTAACATAATATTAACATGACATTTAAAGATACACGATTGTTGAAGACATGTCTTTGCTTCAAAATGATGAATTGTCTTACTTCAGAGGTCATGACCTTCTCGATTGTCGTAACACAAACGGTTGAACTGTTCGGTTTATTGTAGGAGCTGTTGGTACAGGTCACATGGTGGAGCTTAACCAATAGGATTATACTCGTCGAGGAGAAATAATTGCTGTATCTCTACCATACTTGTCTAAATGTTTTTTATCGCAAATGTCATTCACAATATAGTGTTACACCTGTAGTTCATTGAATTAGATACTAAAATATTTAGTTAAAGGGATTCTCGACACAAAAATGAAAATTCTGTCATCTTTCAGATTATTTCAAACCTGTATAAGTTTCTTTTTTCTGATGAACTCAGAGAAATATATTTGGAAGAATGTCAGCAATTTTCAGTTCTGGAGCATTGTCCAACACCATAGTAGTAACATTTTATTACTTTTTAGACATTACAAAATTAGATACTTTGAATAAGGAAAACAAAAAAGTTTCTGCCGCACTTGAAAATAACAAACATTCTTCCAAATATCTGTCCTTTACACAGGTATGAAATTACATGAGGGTGAGTTAATGATGACAGAATTTTCATTTTAGGGTGAACTATCCCTTTAAGCACCTCCTTTCACTAACTATGGAATTTCAGGCCTTGTTTCATACCTTATGCATGTTGTGGAGCTTCAGTAAAGACCGGCTTCCCAAATTTAGGTGTGCAACCCCTTTGTCATAAAAGATGAACTGTCGTCATTCAGTCCAAACATAATTCAAAATTCCCAGTGTTCCCGTTCATCGTGCGACAGGTTTCCAGAAGATCTACTGCACATGTCTGTGGTTTTGTAGAAGTGGAGCTGTAAATGTTCCCCTGACATAAGGGGTCTGTTGAAAGGGCCTCCCATGCTCCGTTTGCCCTCCCAGCTGTTCTGCTGGGTTACGTTCCTTGCAGTGGTTTTAAATGCATGGGAACATTCGAAACCTCACAGCTTTACTGAGGCTAAACATCTTTTAATGTGAAGTTCAGTGGATTGTTGATTTTAGCTGTTAAAGAACCAAATGTTAATACAGTCACCATTTACTCACCAACAAGTTGTTTTCAATCTGTATACATTTCTTTCTTCTGTTGAACACATAAGAAGATATTTTAAAGAATGTAGGAAAGCAAACTGTTCTGGGGCCTTAACGACCTTAAACCTGTTAACTGTCGGAGCCCTTTTTGAGCCTACACATGAAAAAGCATTTTGGAACTAAAATTCTATGGAATACAGACTTACGGTTGGTCTCGTTTGAAAAAAGAAAAGTAGCTGATTATTGCTAGAAAAAAAATCACACACACAAAAAAATTAAAGGTATGTTGTTAGGTTTATTGTTAGAAATAATTAAAAAAGTTATGTTTTTCTTTGATTACAAAATACATAAAAAAAACGGGTTGCAAACGGATAACAAAAAAGTCTAAGCACTTTATAAAAAAGAATCAATTACGCTCCCTACATAAATATAAAAAAACACCAAAAAAATCTATATTCTAGAGTCTTAAACCTTTGATATATAGTTTGTCATGATTCGATTAGAAATTACATGCACTATAATGACGCAAACTTAGGCGTCCCGTACACGGAACGGGTGACAGTTTACAGGCTACATGTCACGAACAGGCAATTTGGTTGAATCATTTGTAAATATAATGTCATATTTGTTATTAAAAGACATATTTATATTTCATTTGTTACACTTCAGAATAGGGGGCGATGCTCACTATTAACTAGTTGTTATTAGCATGCCAATTGTTGACATATTGGCTGTTTATTAGTACTTATGAATCACATATTCTGCATTTCCATATTCTACATCGCTAATCCTACCCAATACCTAAACCTATCAACTACCTAACTAACTATTAATAAGCAGCAAATGAAGTGGTTATTGAGAAAAAAATTGGTAGTAAAGGGTTTTTTAATAGCGAGAATTGCCCCCTATACTGAAGTGTGACTAAAAAGCCCGTCAAAATGATTTGCTGCATCCGGGTTACCGTGTGTTATTAGTTTTGAGAGGTTGTTATCTGGGGATAACCTACAAATGTCAAGACTGGCCAATTAGAATCAAGCATTCCAACGAGCCTTGTAATAAAGTATCAATATCGATGACAAATGAAAATTCATCATTTACTCACCCTCATGTCTTTTTAAACCTGTATGAGTTTCTTACCTCTGCAGAACACTAAAGAAGATTTTTTAGAGAAAGTCGGTAGCCAAACTACACTGGTGCCCATTGATTGTATGAACACAAAGCCAGAGAGACATTTCTCAAAATATCTACTTTTGTGTTCCACAGAAGTAAGAGTTACATACAGGTTTGGGATGACATTGGAGGGAGTAAATGATGGCTTTTCTGTGTGATGAATCCCTTTAATAGTTGATCCTCATCCAGATGAATGGATGTTAGTGAGTACAGCGGTGCTGCTACAGCGTGTTAGCCCTCTGGCTGTAATTAACTTCCCTGTTCCAATTGATTATCCCTCACAAAACATGCCTGCAGCCCTTCCTGCTTTCAGAAGAGAGGAAGCATTGACCATCGAGCTGCAGACGATTACAAACCAGGCCAACACACTGGAACAGCCCATTGAATTCAAAGCCTACATCACACTAGCTGGATATGTGCCTTTGTCATTTCATACGTGACACATCTGCAGGATATCGGCACATATGACTGAAGAAATTTGTCATTTCGAACCTGTATGACTTTCTTTCTTGTGCAAAACACAGAAGAAGATATTAAAAAGACTGTTTTTGGCTAAACTGTCCCTTTAAAGTTAGTCATTGTATTTAAGAGAACCAATAGTAATAAGACAAGACAAATGAGGTCTCTGTTGTTTCAATAAGATCAGTGGACATAGAACAGCTTTCCCCGAAATGATAAGAGTTATTTGTTTATTTTTTTCTTGAGGAATTTTTGGAGAAAAACAAGTCGATCAAACGTAAATGAGAATGTCACACCTTAACCTTTAAGCAATAAATGTGCAGCTTTTGGAGGATGTAGAACTCTGATTTACAGGCTGTTGAACACATGGTTGGTGGGCGTCTCAGCACAGGGCAGGTAACCGCTGAGACCGGGTAGGGGCAGCCGTGGTTTCCATGGAGATCAGTCATCTGGAGACGGTGGCGTGTGATGCGTGGCACCATGTTGAGGACTCTCTCAGCATTGCTGTCGTTCTGGATGGAGGGTTCACCTGTGCTGCTCATGTAACAGGCCTGGGATATATACAAGTGATGGGTGCACAAAGAGACAACGTCACTCGTGCAGTCACAGGATCAATCGTCAACGTCATGGAAACCAGAGAGGCAGTGCGAGACCTAAAAAGTAGTTCAGTTGTATCAACATCTTCTTTGCTTGTACGCAAGCGCACAGCAGGGAACACTGCAGTTGGACGGTGATCCAAACACGTCTCGATGAACTATTGCTCACCCGTTCAGAAATCTCAAGGATGTCTCATTAGGTGGATTTTACAGCAAACTGCGGATTAAATATTTCACTTCATTTCTTTTATCAAAGCAGAATTGGATTGCAAATGCAATTGATTTCAAGTGTTTCGCTCATCCTATAATTCTGGAAAAGCGAACACCCTAAAACCCAGAAGAAGGGTTTCAGGTGTCCCGCTACGTTAACGGGCGAAGGTACAAAATTGCGGTGTGGAAGAGGGTGAAATCCTGGATGATCCGGAGGTATCAGACGCGGAGATGACAGACGTGGGGAAGGACAGAGACCGGGACGGCGGCTTGGGGGAAGGACCCGTCGTGGAGACCGGAAAGGAGCATCATGGGGATCCGCAGAACCCTGTGGGGAGCTTCACTTTCGATGGTTTCGAGGACTTTGAGGAGTTTGTGCTGGATTTTGATGATTATGACCTTCTGGAGTCCATTCACTCACACCTCGGCTCTCCAGTCGAACCAAATTGTAAGTGGACTGTTAAAAGTTGGACGCGAGATAAACGGTAACATTTTCCAACGCACCTAGATTTGCGGATGATGGCGTTTGAGGCAAATGTCACAGCGACCTCCAGTTTGCTTCACACTTACATCATTTTAAAGGGAATTTTGCAGTTGTTTCTCTCTATAAATTGTCTGTAATTTGGTTGAGGTTACTAAATGGCAAAGAGCTTTGAAACATGTAATGAGTTGTTGAGCTGGACTTTGCAGCGGCTGTTGATGAAATCCAATAGGTTTTTCCGTGAACATGACTGCACTTCTGACATTGTAAATGGGGACTTCATCCGTTATAGATCTCGCTCTCATTGAAAATAGATTGGAGGGAATTCCAAACAGAGCTGTTTTATTGATTCTCAATGCACATATAAACTAATTAATGTCAAAGTCCTGCGAGCGGTTCACTGATATGAAACATTTCATGACCTCCAGTCACATGACACAGTTGTGTGGATGGGTTTTGCCCCCACACCCACCAACACACCCCCACACACGATCATTTCAGTACAGAGTAGAATGAGGCAGTACATAAAGGGACAATACACCCAAAAATGCTTATTTACACACCCTTGAGTTGTTCCAAATCTGTATACATTTCTTTCTACTGATGAACACACAACACAGAGAAATATATTTGGACGAATGCTTGTAACCAAACAGTTCTTGGCCCCCATTGTAGGAAATGGTAGATGGTGGTCAAACGTCCTCCAGAACTGTTTTTCTGTTCTGCATTCTTCAAAATATCTTATTTTGTGTTCAACAAAACAAAGAAATTTATGAAGCATTTTTTCCCACCATGGTAGTCAATGGTGGCCAAGAAGCGTTTGGTTACAAGCATTCCTTCAAATATCTTTCTCTGTGTTCATCAGAACAAAGACATTTATACAGATTTGGAACAACATGAGGGTGCAAATGAAGAAAGAACTTTCATTTTAGGGTGAACCGTCCCTTTAAGTCAGGTTTCGGGTTATTGTAAGGATTCTTGTTTGGGTTTGTCGTAGAGCCGTAACCATGAGTATTAAACTTTGGACATTAATTCAGCTCAAAATGCTTAACATACAGACTCCCAAGTTTTTTTTCGTAGAGATTTAAAGGTACAGTTCACCCCAAAATTTAAATTCTGTTTTCGTTTACTCACCCTCAAATTGTTCAAAATCTGTACAAATTTCTTTGTTGTGTTGAAGTTTCATGTTAATTTTTATTTTTATTTTAAATATTTAAAGAGTTTGTTGCCTTGCTATTTGTTTATTTTTTAATTTCGCTTTTGAGGTTTCATATATTTTATATTAGTTTTGATATAGTTTTAATTTGTTTAACTTTTTTCAGTTCATTGCAAAAGCAAGATTCCACATTTTCGTTGAAGTTTTTTAAATAACATGTACCTATATTTCATTTTCTTTCAACTAAAAAATGGTTTTAGTTTAAGGTCAAGTTAATAAATCTATCTCAGACACGCTGACCTATTTTGCTGTACACACAACCCGTGATCGTTCAACTGGAATGTGTTTGTTTTTGGACCAAGAAATGTGGATGCCTGAGATGATTAAAAAGAGAAATCCACATGTGCCAAGATATTATAAATGTATTTGGTTTGTCTGTCACCTGTACCAACTAGAAATTTTATTCAATGTTGATTCAGTCATTTACACATAATAGGGGACGACAGATGAAAAGTTTGACTCGAGATCAGCACTTTTATGAGTTAAACACACGTGTTGGTTTGACCCTCTGGTGTTCTGATGAAAACTTGGCTGTCGTGTTGTTCTTCGGGATATTTGCGCTCCTGCCATGAAAAGCACAAAAAGAGGACAGCCAAAAGGCACTGCCACCATATTGTTAGCTCCTCACCGCTGGAGTTCGACCCAGCTCACGGAGCGTATGGACGTTAGAATGATGTGGAGCTTTGTTATTTTATGAGGGGGGTTGGAGGCATGAGGCATGAACGGAAAGAAAACAAACTTTGTTTACTGAACATCCCGGGGCTACTGGGACAACACAAACCAGCTGAGGCTTGGGCCGTCCTGGCAGGCCTCAACCCTTCCAGAGCCTTTGCCTTTTGCTTGGCACTCAGAACAGCTGGAGAAAGAGGCTTTCTCGTAATACAGTGCTTCAATTATCCCAAATTCAATAAAAACTTTGAGTCGTGGGTTGAAATGATACAATATTAAATCATAGCTTTTTTTTTAAAAAGGCCTGCAGGTTTAACCATTAAAGAACGTCTTTTCGCCTGTTATTTGCCCTCGGTTGAGATTGCCTCGTGTTCCTTTGTTATTTGGGGAGGCTGAGATATTTTTTTATCTGTTCGAATCAAATCTCATCTTTGATAAATGTGTATGCGAATTTCTCAGCTGCCATTTTACAGCAATCTGTTGTGTTTGTTGTTTACTTCACATTTTTTCTTAAGGTCACCGTTTTGAGGACAATCCTGGGGTTAGACGGCACCTGGTTAAGAAATCATCACGTTGTCAAGTTCCCCGAATGAGCAACAGTTCTCCTCCTCTGTCCAGTCTGAAGAGAAGAAAGAGGATGGAGAAAAAACCCCACGAGGTGAGAGTTGGATGAGAAAATAAAGGCCCATTCTAATGGTATCTTAGTTTACTAAAATGAAAACTTTGAAAATGTTTTGTTCATTAAAATCATATAAAATATTGACCTAAGAAATATTGGAAAAACTTAAATTAAATGAAAAACTGAAATGTTGTCTCATAAAATAAACTGAAATAGGTTTGAAGCACTACAATTATAATAATGAACAAAAATAAAATAAAACAAAAATGTATTAATCTTATATAGCAATATAAAAATAAACAAAAAAATTATAAAATGACAAAAGCATAACCTTAAATTGCTAAAACTTTAACTAAAATTTACATGAAAAATAATAATCTAAAAATAAAAGCTTATTTAAAACTAAAATCAAAACTATAATAACTCTAAATAAAGTTTTTAAATGAGTCTGAATTTACACAAGATACACAACTACAATGGAGCGAAACAATATTATTACTGTCATAGCGAGCCAGTCAAACTTCATTCAAATTTAAAGGAATTCGCACCTCTTTTTCCCCCTAGAAAAATGACTAAAAAAATGTTTCATTAAAGATGTAATCGGTCTAGAGGAGAAATCCTGGCTCACATTTCATCCGAAGCTACTTTCAACATATTCAAGATTTTAGTTGTTTAGTTAGTAAACATTTATAGTGTTAATAAGTCCTAACAGGACCAGACACACCACCAAATAGGCTCCTAAATAATCTGAATCGCCTCAAAACAC